>LKNJ01001367.1:0-50123 GCA_002120245.1 Maccullochella peelii | reverse complement strand
ACATCTGCCTTCAAAAAGATGAAATCGCCCTCTGCGTGTAACAGTACACGACCCACTTTCCCGCTATGTAAATATTGGTAGGCCTCGGTACTTTTATAATTCTTCATAGCCGCTCCATCAACTCCTTGAGACAGGACGAAGTAATTAAATATGTCCCAGTAGGTTACCTCTGGCCACTTCTTCATATCGTCCACCCACGTCAACACTGACGACGGATGGGACAGTATGAGACCGTCTGATCTTCTTATGTTGTTTCTTGTGAGTTCCCATTTTAAAACATTTGATTTAGCCATTGTCGATCTAGCGAACGATATTAAAAATCTTCTAATTAGTGAACTGGCTACCGGACGGAGCGGAAGTCAGAAGACAAAGGACGGAAAAGGGAAGTACTGAAAGTGGGCGGGGCGGAATAAGGTAAAAGATGGCAGGTTGTGGTTTCATCAACAGTACATCTCATTACTAAGAAATTTGTGAAATCACATTCAGAAGCACTCCAAGTGTAAACAAGAGGGGATTTCCCTTTAAGTTATCAGAAATCAGTCACATAAACTAAAGGCATATGTAATGGTATACAGAGTTTTATACCATGCATTGAGTCAGTTCTATGTGTAAATGTACAATATTTTCAAGTTCTCTCTTTCTCTGCTTAAAATGTCCACTTTTTCCAGTGTTTCACTTCTTGCTTCTTGCTCTGTGTCTGCCGTGCTCTGACTGCAGTATTTCTCAATTCTCACCCATGTTTCCTTCCTGTTTGTCTGTTCCGCTCTCTGATGGCTGTAGCCTACTATTATTACTGTGAGTGTTGAAAAGCTGGCAGGACTGAAAAGATATCACACCACAAAGGCAGCGGCATAAGTAGCAGCGGGGCTCAGCGTTCGATATGTAATGACATTTACATTTAAAAAGAGGCACTTTTACAATATCTGACATCCTCACTTCTCTTGTTCCACGCCACATCCTCTTTCACCATCCTCCTCCTCTCTCTGTATTAGTCTCCGTCAGTCTGTCTCTCTCTTCCTCCACTCTCAATAATTTATCGCTAATATAGACATACTCTCAGTATCATCAGCTGATATCAGGTTTGAAGAATAGTTTGACATTTTGGGAATAATAGGAAATAAGGAACAGGGGGAAACAACTAGTTTGGTTCTGTCCACAAGTAACAAAATCCGCCTACCACCACTTCTAAAGCTCACTAATTAACACGCTATATCTCGTTTGTGAGAGTGTGAAGTGTGGAAATGACAATTTGCCGGGAGACAATGTGCTGGACTTAGCTTAGTTTAGCTTAGCATGATGACAGGAAACACAGGGAAACGGCTAGCAGCTAGCCTAGCTCTGTCGGAAACAAAATCAGAGGAAGATAAAACCCCAAATAATCGATTTTACACATCAGTTTTTGTACAGCTTAAACAAAGGAGATATAACATGTTGTTAAGCTTTAAAGGTGGTGATAAGTGGTTTTTGTCACCTTTGGACATAGCCAGGCTAGCTCTTTCTCCCTGTTTCCAGTCTTTATGCTAAGCTAAGATAAGCTAACTGTCTCCTGGCTGTAGCTTACCAGATTTACCATATAGACATGAGAATGGTATCAGTGTTATTATTTAACTCTCGGCAATAAAGGGAATAAGAGTATTTCCCATTCAATATTGGGATCAGTATCAATATATATTTTTTTTTTTCAGATTTTTTTTGTTTTGTTTTTGGCTGATTGTGGAATGAAAACAATATGGTTTTAATAAAGAAAATACTCTTTGGGAAAACATGTCAACTTCTTAATGATACTGGATACAGTAAACAACAATTTAGACAAGTTGAAGTACATTCAGACAAGTTTTTAACATTTATTTCTCTCTGTTTTTTCTCTCCAGTTCGGCATATGATGTTGTCTTACGGCAGAAGGTTGCGGTGAAGAAACTGTCCAGGCCTTTTCAGTCTCTGATCCACAGCCGCCGCTCGTACCGGGAACTCAGACTACTCAAGCACATGAAACATGAGAATGTTAGTGCTCCTTATGAAAATACCCAGAGACAGACAGACGCAGCTCTCTGCATGTTTCCTCTGTTACTGATCAGCTCTGTTTGTCTCTGTCTCTGCCTCTGTCGCTGCAGGTAATAGGGCTGCTGGACGTCTTCACACCTGCTGCAACATTAGAGGACTTCAATGAACTGTAAATCTTTTATCCCTCCATGTTTACCACAAGCTATACAGCTGTCACCAAAAAAATGTAATGATTCTGTTATTAGAGGGCAGGGTGGTGTTGATGGGGGCGATCCTAGGGGATTATAGGCTTGTAGAAATGTCTGACCGTTGCCATGGCAGCATTGCTATGTTCCCCTCTAACTGAAACTCCCCCAACCCCCCATTCACTCATACACTCTCGCCTTTTCCAGCTACCTGGTGACTAACCTGATGGGTGCAGACCTCAATAACATCGTTAAATTTCAGAGGTTGTCAGACGAGCATGTGCAGTTCTTAATTTACCAGCTTCTCCGCGGCCTCAAGGTAATTTACTGCATCATGATACACCTGCTGTGTGCCATACTGAATGCAGCATACACAATTTACTGTATGTGTTAGCATGCAGATAGTATACCAGTGGTTCCCAACCCTTTTTTTCTGATGTACCCCCACAGCCCCGTCAGTGCCCCTCTACTGACTTTTCCCGTCATGTTCCAAATGTGTTATTGTGTTGAATTGATTTTATTCATCAATTATTTATGGATGTTATTTAATACTATTGTTTATATAAAATGGATATTGTTGCAATGTTTTTTCCATACAATTGAACTGTCAGTGTTTAGGTTGCTATGGTCAAGTTTGCCTTCAGAAGTCTGTCATTTAAACCATTACTTTTAGCTAATTCAACCATCTATCCATTGCTTTTAGCTAATTCAACCATCTATCCATTGCTTTTAGCTAAGTATTTTAACCCAGGGTTGCCAACTGTCACGCTTCTGGCGTGTGACACACGTTTCACGTTCTGTCTCACGTGCTGACGCTGCCGAAACAATTCTCACGCCTAAACACCGCGAGAGCAACAGAGACGAACGTACCGTTGGTTACGTAGTGTAACCCCCATTCTATGAGTATGGGCTCTTACTCTTTTTGGTCCGCGATGTGTGCGCGACGCTTATCGCTGTGTTGATTGGACAGCTGTTCTGGCAGAAAACCCTGTGCGGAGCCCCGAAGGCGATCAAGCAAGTCAGTGAGTGAAAGAGTATTCATGTATATATTTGGCTAAGTGAGTATGTGTGGTCATGTGTAGATTTGTCTGTGTGTGTGTTCATGTATTGGCTATGTCAATATGTGTCTGGAGTAGGATAAGTTCCTGTGTTCTTTTGTTTCTTTTTGTTTATTTCTGGTTCTTGCTACTTGTGAACATTCAACAAAACGGTGTAGTTCTGATAATGGAGTAGTTCTGACCGTGTTTGACTTTCATTAGTGAATGAACCTGTGTGCCCTTTAGTGTTTGTCTAATATTGAGAAATTTCCCAGGGTGGAAGTGGCTTAGTCAGGCAGTATCTTTAAATCTTACAATATAAGGTCCTGCTCCCGCCACATGTGTAAGGTGCATACTTTTTTAAACCCTGATGATGAATTGAGTCCAAATATGTGCACGTGATAAAGTGCGCGTGATTAAGCCCATGGGCCATGGCATCAAAATCTCACTCCAGCCAGGTACCCAAAGTTGGCAACCCTGTTTTAACCATGTAGCTAACTATTTCAACTGTTTATCCATTACTTATAGCTAACTATTTAAACATGGATCCGTTCATTTTAGCTAACTACTTCAACTATTTATCCATTATGTAATATGTTTTCATTACTTTTAGCTAACTGTTTAGCCTTCTCTGCTTGCTTGCTAACTTTTTTTCACACACTTTCAATCACAGCATGTAATGTTTAGGCGTTACAGCTGACTCAATATGTTTTGATTTCATTTCTATTTTTTCAAAAATTGTTCCTCGTATCCCCTGGCAACTGCTGGAGTACAAGTACCCCTGGTTGGGAATCACTGTAGTATACTATGCTTAAAGTGAATGCAGCCTGTCAGCAATCTTTCTGTCAGAATTGTGAAACCACAGTCTATATTGCACAAACCAAACACTCCCTGTATTTATACTGAGTTTGACATTCTGTTATTCTTTGTGAATTCTGTCCAAAGCTTGCATGCCTACACTGAATCGGTCCAGCAGCCAGCAGGGCCGGCTGTTCGGCCTTCCCGGTTACCATGGGACAGACAAAAGCAGTCTCCCTTTAGGCAGGGGCTAATATGGTGAACTGCACTGTTGACCCCTGTCTCCCTTTATGTCCTCTCTCTCCTCTCTCCTCCCCCATCCTCCTGCGCCACCCCACTGCCTGTCGAACAGTACATCCATTCAGCGGGATTGATCCACAGAGTGAGTGCCTCCTCTTTGCCCTTCTTGTCAGTTTCACCATCAAGTTTGAGAAAACATAACAGCACTTGCCTGGTTTAAAATAAAAATAAACCTATTTTAACCCATTAAGATACAGTTTTCCCCTTGTATTCCCCCCAAAGTAGCTTTAAGATTGGAAACATCATCTATCATAATTTTATTCAGATTTTGGGAAACTTTTTTGGGAAACTCTGGGATCTTCATTAGATAAAGTTCTGTAGGACAGAACAATGTTTGGTTGTGCAGCATGCTTGTTAAGGGGTTAAACCTTGCATTTCAGTCTTTAAAAAATTGATTGCGGCCTTTTTTAAGAGACTGATGATGAACAACGCAAAAATGAGTTTGTATAACAGCATCTAGTCATATTATAGTCTTTATGGTTCTCCAACGTTGTTAAAATTGGGTGAAATCTAGTTCCCTGTACAGAAGTAGTGAATATTTAATATTTGGCTACAAATAGGAAAGTCAACCAGATACCAGATTTTGAAATCACCAATTAATAGCTGTATTTTTGATTGGTGCTCTTGAGGTTAATATGCAGTATCCTCTATATACATGCAGTGAAATTTGCCAAAAATGGTTAACAAACAGAAGCTTCATTCTAATCATGTTTCTCTCCTCCTTTGTCTGCTTTACTATCTTTCCCAGGACCTCAAGCCAAGTAATGTGGCAGTAAATGAGGACTGCGAGCTGAGGGTAAGACTGACCTTCCGTTTAAACCTACAACTCCTTCACTCCAACCTATGCACTCCATCAGTTAAAAACTCTTCTCGTCCTACAGATCCTCGACTTTGGGTTGGCCAGACAGACAGACGACGAGATGACAGGGTACGTGGCGACTCGCTGGTATCGAGCGCCGGAGATCATGCTGAACTGGATGCACTACAATCAGAATGGTAAGATGGCATCAAATGAGAGACATCTAATTCCCTTTTGTAATATCTTTGTCTCAGAAGCAAACTCATCAAATATTAATTGAATGATTAAACCTCTGGTGTTTCTCTTCCAGTTGATATTTGGTCAGTGGGATGCATTATGGGAGAGCTGCTGAAGGGAAAAGTCCTTTTTCCTGGCACTGACTGTATCCTTTATCAGCATGGCAAGAGTCCACTGCAATTTGTAGCTTTTTCTCACCCTCTTAGCATCAACCTTCCATCACCTCTCTAAAGTGCCCTGTGGACACAGACCTCATGTGGATTTGCATTACAAACCCAGGCCTTTCTGAATGAATTGGAGCGATCACAAAAGGCTGAATTATCTAGGTTGTTGTATTCTGTACCTAAGAGCAGAGCTAAAACGAATTTGATTTACTGACTTTTGTGTGTTGTGGGACTTGCGGTCTAGAAAAAGAACTGTTGACTTTCATCAGTGCTCAACAAGTAGAGTTTCTGTCTTAGTTGTTTCCCAAGTGACAAGATAATATGACGAGGCTGATGACTTTCACAAATCTTAACAGCCCTTAACTCCTCCTGCGCTGAGATATTGACCAGCTGAAGAGAATCATGGAGGTGGTTGGGACTCCGACACCCGAGCTGTTAAAGAAGATCTGCTCTGAACACGTGAGAGAGGGAAGAATGAATAGAGGGATGATTGGGAAGAGCAATTTTGGTTAAACAAGAACGTGAAAAAGACTCGTTTATGCACAAACTATAATGTTGCTTCCACTGACACAGGCAACCTGTTTTTATTGATTACTCATTCCATTGACATGGCTGTTGACAGTCAATATGTGTGAGTGTTGGGGTGATTGATCACTAACTGTCTGACAACAAATGATCCAAATTGTCACATGGCGTGAGTTGAACGCTGGTGTTTATTTGCAGGCGCAGAAGTATATCCAGTCTCTGCCCTTCATGCCCCAGCAGGACCTGGAAAAGATCTTTAGAGGAGCAAATCCACTAGGTGGGTGATGCACCGCAGATTGGATTATCAACTTCTTAAATTCAATTGAAAGGCTTCGAGAGGCTGCTAAAGCTCAAGTTGCTCTCGCCATATTGCAAATTAGGAACACAGGCTTGGCCCTTCAGGTTTAAACTTGTTTACCCCTGCTGTCTCTCACCTCTCTGTCTGTTTCTGTCTCTGTTAGCCGTCGATCTATTGAAGCGTATGCTGGTTCTGGACTGCGATGGGAGGATCTCGGCCAGCGAGGCTCTGTCCCACCCCTACTTCTCCCAGTACCACGATCCAGACGACGAGCCAGAGGCCCCACCTTACGATCAAACGCTGGAGAGTAAAGACCGAACTCTAGAAGAATGGAAAGGTAAAGCTTTAATTTCAGAGTAGAACACAATAGGATTAAAAACAGCTAACAGTGGATAGCACACTTATTTTCATTATTGTCCTTCATGGAAGACAACAACAAAGACATGACGTGACTGCAGCTTATCCATGTCATTTTATAATGTCCAGATATTGTCTGCTTCTCAATTTCTGCAAAATTAATGATCTCACTTCCTTTTATAAACAATTTTAGAGGGGCAGATTTGATTTGCAGAGGAGGAAGTAGCACAAATTGACGCTACAGATCCAAAGTCAGCCTCAAGCTGCAGAGCTTTTAACAGTGAGGATTATGCAATGATGAGTTTGCACCAGCTTGTTGCGGGAATGCTGACAACACCACCAGAGTACTTTGGGTTTTGAGATATTTAGAGATGCCATTTTAATCAGGAATATTATTATGTTTCATTTCAGCAGGGAGTTTTATAGTTTGTGAAATGCCCTGGAGCTGATGTGAGTCATGGTGGATTTTTTTTTGTTGCATGGTTTGCATCCTAATTTTGAGTTTCTTTGATGGTCCAGTATACCAAGCTGAACAAACACAATTATAATTGCCCAGAATAAAATATTTGCACCAGAGGACTCTTGGTTTTTATATTAATTACCCTGTGTTGTGACAATGAAACTTCAAGGGCGATTTATGCCATTTCATTATGGGGTTTTTTCACCTTCAGCGGGTTTGAAATATTCCTCACCCTGTCTGTACATGGATTAAATCTTAACCAGCACTCCTAACATGTTTTCTTTTCCCTTATTTCCCTCTCACCTATGTGCATAGAGTTGGTATTCGAAGAGGTGAACAGCTTCAAAGCATCCGGCGGCAAGACTGATAGCCTTCAGGTGGAGCAGTAAGCCTCTTTCTGCTCCTCCTCAACCCTTTACCTGAAGAAGGACCACATACTCAATGAGTGAGAGAAGGACTGTGGCACGCCAACTGAAGAAAACTCTGCATTCCCTCTGCTCAGTGTGACTGTGTTTAATTGCCTGTCATGAGTTTATTTGAGCAGCAGGGCAGGACGGTCTCCACGCGGTCAGATGCACACATTGCAATTACAGGGAGCATTTTAGAGTCCAGAAAGTTGCTTCCTCTAATGTTTTAGCTCACTGAGAATAAAATGAGAAACCATTCAATGGGGCTGCATCAGGAATCCACAGAGGATGTGAGGATTCATACGAGGGAGCAACTTTACGAAACTGAGCTGTGTTTACAGACTGATAGAAAGGTAACAAAGGAAGAAAAAATGCACACTAGGATTTCCAAAGCAATGGCAAGACAAGTGCCGCCTGGTCCCTCATCATGACAAATGCCATAAGCAGTCACAGCTTTCATATATGGAATTCATGTTTAAAGGCTTGCAATGCCATGTCATGTCACAGAACAGCCTAGCATTTAGCCTGCATACTACTGCATGATTTTTGTGCATTATTACAGAATATTACTGGTGCTGTATTATAACCATTAAGACTGCTTATTGCATCTGTCACACTGCTGTGGCATTGCCAGGAAATGTGACCAACTTTCAGTTTTATCTTTATAAATCCCGCACAGTAAAAAAAAAGAATACAAAAGCAAACAAAAACTACTGTTTTTCCTCAGATGAAAGTCATCCTCTCCTGCTTACAGAATAGTAGACACCAACTGTGCTGTTAATTTGCACGCTAATTAATACATGCCAAAGCTGGAACAGAGTGACTGTGCCGCGGGTCTGTGTTTACAGTGCGACCTCGCTTCTCATATACAGTTTCCGCTGATGGCTCATTTCTGATCACCTGTTGGCAGCACTCCATCAGGTTTCCATAGTTTCCATGCTGTGTCTTCTACAGCCCCGCTTTATGTTTACAATAATTACGATTACGGGCATTTTGTAAACTGTTAAACAGTTCCCAGAATATATTACCCGACTGGTAGCTCCATTCAAACAATGACTGGTCAAACCCTCTGATGATTCCCAGCCATCTTTGGTTGCTTGTGGCAACTAGGGAGCTCCTTAGTGATCTTTCATGCTTCCACCGCTTCTTTTCAGTTTTCATGATGCTTGGGTGTCCAGATTGTACACATTCACTAGTGACCATATTATAAAAGCATTGGGGATGCTCTTTACTTCGACTGTGGGTATTTCAGTAATGCTGCAGTTATAGCTTATTGCAACATTATTATACTCATTATCATCTTAAGGAATGCCCTCACAGGTAACATTTGTATAAGTAGCATGACTTCAGTGCACATGCAGATTATTACATAAAATGGCTGACTTCCTCACTGACACTGCGTCATTCATCTTGCAGCAGACTGGAGTTTTAGTTCTGCAAACTTCTTGCTGAGGTAGAAATAATCTGGTTGTGTCAACCCACAGTATGCAGAGCCAACCAACCACAGGTTTTCCAGCTTTAATACTGAAGGTCAGTGAAAGAGTTAAAAGATGACAACAACAACAAACATAAACAAACAAAAAGACTTTCATTTAATGAATCTGGGGTAATCAGATAACTGAATGGTCATTTTAATGGGATATACCGCCATACAAATAGATTTATAATCACACAAAAGATGCAGGATGTTGGTCCAGTTCCTCAAACCTTTTAAATGTGGGGAAACCGCCCACAAGTTAAATACATCACCCTACATGGCCTATTTAAATTTCAGTCAGCTTCTATTTAGTGCAGCACAGAACTACTGGTATAACTACAGTATGAGGGATCAGTCAGCTGAGGTTTAATTAGCTGCAGATATGAAATAAGCAATAGAACAAGAGGTAAAGTGGAGGTTTCATTAACTGATGCCAGTTGACATTTTGGAAGATAAAAGGCTCATAAATCAGGAGCAGACGTAAATCCAGTTTATATCTGACTGCTGCAGATGTATTCTTAAACTTAATCTGTATACTATCTGGATACAAATTGGACACTAACAGCAGGTGTAAAGCAGGTATAAGATTTCTAGGTTAGTTACTTAACCTAACTGGCCTTTTAATGCCAAGTAGCAGCACTAGTTGCTCTTTAGGTTAGCTACTCTGATTTTAACTTCTAAACTAGGTTAAATTCAGTCATATTTGAATGTATATTGGTGTGTTCCTTTACAGTCAAGGCATGCAAGTTTAACTGTGGTTCTTTGGCTTAACCCACTCAAGTTTAACTCAACCAAGGAGATTATTTCTACCTCAAAGAAACATTAGCACAACTAAAACATCAATTTAACATTTAGGAATCATTTTTTGAGGAACACAAAAAAAGGTAACCTAGTCATAACTATTTTTTTTCCAAACTGGAGTGCTACATGTAGCCTTTTGTACAAGTCGTCCATTAACACTGGATGCAACATGTTGAATTTACAGTCCAAATGAATCAAAACTGTCTCAGTCAAAGCGTGTTAGAGCTCTGAATGTTAATGTGCTTATGTGGATGTTGTATATGTGGTGGATTTGAATAGCAAACTGCAAATCGAATGTATACGTATACTGTATGTATGTGTGTATGTTACAAGTTAGAAGTGTCTTTTGAGTAACTGGCGGCATGTGATTCAACAGTAGTCATGCGTTTCAAAACTCTAAACTGAATGTCAGCTTTCAGTTTTCAAATGATTCTGATGATTGTCTCGCTCATCATCAACAGGTAACATGTTTTGGCAAGTCGTGGCTTCAACAGAATAAACACCATCATTTCTGTTTGTCAGTATGTTCCTTGTCTTGTAGCCTATTCTCTGCAACATTCAGTCATTTTGATATACACCTTGGACAAAATGTGGACAACCCTATTCACATATTTTTGGTATGCAAATGTTTTTTATCCAGAGGACACCCTTGTTCCAATTAAGGGAATTGTGTGTTTCCATCTTTGTGGCAACAGTTTGGGAAAGGCCATTCCCTGTAGCTTGAAGCAAGTTTCATAAAGAAACAGTTATCCCAGTTTGGTGTGGAAGAACATGTCCGGCCTTCACAGAGCCCTGACCTCAACCCCCATCCAACACCTTTGGAATGAACTGTGTTACGTCAACTGCAAGCCAGGCCTTAACGCCCAACATCAGCGGCCAAACTCATTAATATTGTGAATGAACAGGAGCCAATTGCTGAAGCCACGTTCCAAAATCTTGATCAATCAACGCCCTCCTAGAAGAGCGGAGGCTGTATATTAACACCCATGGTTTTGGGAAGAGATGTTCAACAATTACATAATGGGCACATAAGTTTAGTTGTCCACATAGTCTAGTCTACTTAGGTCTAGATAGTAGAATAGTTTAGTATTGTATAGTACTAAAAGAATAGAATAGTGTTAATGTAGTCTAGTCTAGTAAAAAAAAGTATGATATAGTATAGTATAGTATAGATTAGAGTAGAATAGTATACTCTAGTATAGTATAGCATGTTTATTAATTTAGAATAGTATAGTCTAGAACAGTATAGTATGGTATATTATAGTATATATTAGAATACAATAGTATCCTCTAGTATATTTTAGCATAGTATAATATAATATAGAACAATATAGTATAGTGTAGTGTAGTATAGTACAGTATAGATTAGTATAGAATAGAATCTTATAATATAGAATTGCATGGTACAGTATAGAATAGTATAGATTGTAATAGAATAATAGAGAATAGAATAGTATAACATAGAATAGCATACTATAATACAGAATAGTAGGCCTATAGTATAGTATAACATAGAATAGTATAGTCTAGAATAGCATAGTATAGTGTAGTAATATTGTAATGACGCCAAAGGACAGTAAAAAATAAAACAAGATTATAATTAAGATAGATTTTTAAGCAACGTGGACACACACAAATACACCAAACTACACTAACACTTTTCCAATTTACTCACTGTAACTTATAATAAAAGTGAGTTTTTTATGACCTTCTATGATGAGTATTAATGTAAAGTTATAGGCTAGTTTACCCACTCTGCAGGAATATTACAGAAACATTATAAACAGAAGTATTATAGGGGTAGACCTTAGGTTGGACAGATGTTTTGTCCCTCCCCAGATTGTAGACACACCCACAGACTGCCCTGGGCGACCCGGAGCCATAACAATGTGAGCACTTCTGCTTGTGTGTGTGTGTTGGGGGTGTAACTGGCTAACCTGCAAAGCGCTCAAGTGGTCCGCTGGTTCATCTGGAGGAATTTGCGCCCCACCAAACTCTTCTCTGCGGGACGGACGGCGCGTCTTGCGCGTTTTAAAATACTAACTCAGTTGGTTCACGTGAGAGCACGCAGCGGACCGGACCCGAGAGTCGAGCGGAGCCACATCCTGACCTCAGCCTTGTCTAGTCGGTAGGGTATGGCTGTGCGGTCCAGGACGGGATACTACCGGCAGGAGATAAACAGAACCGTGTGGGAGGTTCCGGAGAGGTACCGGGACCTGAAGCAGGTCGGGACAGGAGCCTATGGGACTGTGTGGTAAGTTTCGGAGGAAAACATCAACTTCACAGCTCAGAGAAGTATTGATTGTAGTGTGTTATCACCTGATTGGGAGCCAGGGTCTACAGTCACACATTCAAAGTGTCAACGTTTACCAGATGCTTTCTCATCCGAAACCAGCTCTTCCAGTCCGCAGTGTCAAAGTAACAAATTAGATGTACTTTTTTTTTTGTATTTTCAGTATCTTAGTTTGTACAGAGGTAGCCTTATACAGAAGTGGCTCCATTAAGCATTATACAGATGTAAAAGAAGAAGTAATTAAAATCCTGTCTAGCCAGTTTTATCTTATTTCACTCAAGTTGATTTTCACATCAGCACTTTTACTGCTACTTGAGTTGGCCTAGTATACTATGATATTCCTGCAGCAGCACTAGCTACTGCTTGTGTGGGATATTTTGGTCAGCAGTGTCTCCACAGCTGGCTCTGCAGGGCCTCTCTATGCATTGTGTTGTGTGGATGAGGGACAAGAAAGAAAACCACCCCCCAACCTCATTGTTGGAAGGAAGTCAAAAGACCCCGAGTTAAGTGCACAGAATGTGCCGCGACACAAACAGACCTTTTTTCCCAGCAGACATTGTGACCTGTCAAGCTCTAATTCATACCATTAATGAGGCACTGTTCCATTTAGATGTCATTAATTAAAAACATGTTAAAAATGTCTGCAGTGAAAAACGTCTATAGTGATTCAAGTTTCGCTCCAAAAAGAGCATTTTTTAAAATTTTAGATACAACAATTGAGTTTTTAGGTTTGTCTCTGTTGAACTATGCTTACATGATATACCTATGCATCTGTCTCTTTCAGTTCAGCGTGGGACCGCCGGGCGGGGACGCAGGTGGCCATCAAGAAACTTCATCGGCCCTTCCAGTCCAAACTTTTTGCCAAAAGGGCTTACAGAGAGTTGCGACTCCTCAAACACATGAAGCATGAAAATGTAAGAACACTTCCCACTGACAAAAGACAAAAGAGGGCTATGTATTTTAAAGCTGCACAGTGCATCTTCAGACTGATTTTTTTTTTAACTGAAATTAAAGCTTTAGGGGCCTCTCTTAATCAAAAAAAGTCTCTGAAACACATTTAATGCCTTTTAAAAAGAGGGGAATGGGACTGCAGCATGATGTAGAAGCAGATTAGACAGGTTGAAAGGGAAAATGGAAATTACAACTGTTGATTACAACATAACTCTCATGAGTAAATGTTATTTTAATCTGATTTTATTTCTCCTCATTGGCTCTGATCAGGTAATCGGGCTGCTGGATGTTTTCACTGCTGAAATCTCATTGGACCGCTTACGTGACTTGTAAGTTCCCGCAGCATTCCTGACTGCTGACCATAAAATTGGTTGTTATTCCGCCGGAGTGATTCGACTCCTCTTCTCTCGTCCACAGTTACCTGGTGATGCCGTTCATGGGCACTGACCTCGGCAAGCTGATGAAGCTGGAGAGGTTGTCAGAAGACAGAGTGCAGTTCCTCGTCTATCAGATGCTGAAAGGACTCAAGGTGAACACCGCAACCAACGCATATACAGTATATGCATGGTTACTCATGACCTTTGCCAGCAGCCATACAGTATCTGTTAGAGCGGTGGAAATGAGTGGAAATTATGTTTTAGTTTACACAAAAAGTAATGTGATTACAGTTTGTGCCATGTTTCCTCCACCATTGTTAAAGGGAAACTCTGGTATTTTTAAACCAGGGCCCTATTTTTTTTTTCAAATTTTGGGGTCTAAATGACTAATACTTATCAAAAGTTTTGGAATTGGTCCAGTAGATCACCTCCACCGGCACCCACAAACGGGCTGCAATGGCTGCAACGAAATCCTTGTGGGCAATTGTGCCTGTGAAAAGTCCGTCCACTAAATCTGTCCCTGCAGAGACAGGCCGTTTTGTTAAAGAGTAAGATCCTTTCGTCTTCCTGCAACAACTCAACATCTCACGATATTTCAGAGCGAGACTTTTCCTTGAGCGAGACTTTCTGTTTCTGGTCAAACATAAAGGATCTTACTCTTTAACAAAACGGTCTCTCATACAACCTGAGCCTGTCAGTGGCAAAAACAAGCACTTTTAGTGGACGGACTTTTCACGGTTGCAACTGACTCAAAAGATTACTTTGCAGCCATTTCAGCCCGTTCGCTGATGCTGGCGGAGGCGAACTACTGGACCAATTCCAAAACTTCTGGTAACTATTAGTCATTTTGACCCCAAAATTTGTAAAAATAGTGCCCAGGTTTAAAAGTACTGGAGTTTCCCTTTAATAAGTACAGGTAAAAGTGAGGGTTGAGCTGATGTTGCTGATGTTGTCTGTATCTCCTCTTTCCTCAGTACATCCACTCCGCAGGGATCATCCACAGGGTGTGTGAACTTTGACCTTTCAGACTATGAGCTTTTGGGGGTGGGGCTCTTGCTCCTTTTCACACTCAATCCCATTCATCCTGATTCCCACACATGGGGCTTTGCTCTGTCTGTGTATTTTCCAGACACAATGACACGCTGTCTATTCAATTTTGTTACTGAAATGTCCCAGATGTCGATACATCTCTCTTTGACTTTACCCACTCGGCTTCTTGCATGCAAAGATTTTAGTACCAGTAGAAACTGACACGAATTAATCTTGAAAGAGTTTGTCATGTTCAGACTGAATGGCTGGATTTAGCTCATTGTTGTCAGCCCTGGAAGAGGCAGCAGCCTTCCAGTCAAAGTTCAGGGATCCAACGTTCCTATATACCCTTAAGTGTTTCTCAGGCAGTAAAAATCTTGATTAATATGATTAAAATTGAAGGATTTCATTATGAAAAGGATATTTATATATTCATTTACTTATATACTTTGCTACATAGGTATTAAAATATAACAGAATCCTTCCTGAAAAAAAATTACAAACAAATGTCTTCTGATAAGTCCTATCACTTACTGTAAAACTATTGTCTTGATCTCCTTGTCTCACATTTCTGTATCCCACAGGACCTTAAACCTGGAAATTTGGCCATTAACCCGGACTGTGAACTAAAGGTACTCCAAGGTCACATAAAGCCGTTTTAATGGGAACATCCCATACGTCTACACATTTTCACGTTACAGTTCTGCTTGTTTTCTGCTTCAGATTCTTGACTTTGGCCTGGCGAGGCAGGCTGACGCAGAAATGACCGGCTACGTTGTGACACGCTGGTACCGAGCACCTGAGGTCATCCTCAACTGGATGCACTACACACAAACTGGTAAAACTCTCCTTCTTTACATTTGGCACCAATGGGAGTGCAGAAAAAAGGCAAAGAGGCCTGTTTCATAACCCAGATTCAATGAGAAAACTGATGTTTGCTCTCTGTTGCAGTGGATATCTGGTCGGCAGGTTGTATTATGGCAGAGATGCTGCTGGGAAAGCCGCTGTTCAAAGGAAATGATCGTATCCTTAACGCTATCTTGGTTTTGTCTTGCACAGTCTGTGTCAAACCTGCAAGACGTAACCGTCTTATAATAAGTCTGCTTCCTTTTAGGCCTGCTGAAAAGGCTGCAGATTCTGGCCAGCTGTCCTTCTAAACTAACTAATGAAATCCTTCCTTAGTAAAAGGCAAATATGTGTAATTTAATTGCCATTTTTTCTGTGTTTACTGTCTGTACATGTTGAACACACTAGCATTATAAGCTGAATAGAAAGCTCATATTTGAAAGGTAAACATTCCTAGCCTAACAACAGATAATACTTGACCATTGCTTCTGCCAGACCTGGACCAGCTCAGAGAAATCATGAAGATTACAGGAACCCCAACTGCTGACTTTGTTGTGAAGCTACAGAGCCAAGATGTAAGTCTCACCCTGGGGTTAGACTCACGTATTGAAGATACACTCCATGCAAAATCTGCACGAAACACTCACTGGCTGTAAAGTTAAAGTGTGCAGCGGGTGGAATTGTTGTGACTGACTGAATTCATGCTGAGCTCAGCTTCTGTCATCAACCTCATCAATGAGGAAACTACTATTTCCAATGTTTTTACAGCCGCCTGTCTAACCTGCAAAGAGTGAGTGTTTGATTGTTGATTTATTTTGAGTGGAATAACACTTTAAGGCAACTCACTCTGCTGTTCCACTGCTGATACATCATTATAGCTACAGAAAAACAGCCAGAAAACCGTCACATTTGTTTTTCACTCCAAATTTATATATATATATATATAAAAATATATAAATCTCTTTGCACACCGACCTTTGTCACCCCCCTCTCCACTTCCTCTCTTGATAGGCAAAAAACTACATCAGAAGTCTACCAAAAGTGCCAAAAAAAGATTTGCACTCCATTTTCTCAAAAGCCAGCTCAAATGGTACGTAAGGATCTCTGTACTCCAGTTTACCCAGGTGTTGGTGGATTTAACTCTGTCATACTGACCTTGACATGTATGTCTCCAACACAGCAGTGTGTGTCTTGGAAAAGATGCTGCTTCTGGACCCTGAGCGGAGGGTGAGTGCCTCGGAGGCACTCGAACTGCCTTTCTTCAGCGAGTTCAGAGATGCCGAGGAGGAGACCGAGGCGCTGCCTTATGATCAGACCATGGACAACACAGACCTGCAGCTGGACCAGTGGAAACGTAAGACAGAGAAGAGAGGCCGATTCAGATTTAAAGCTGCATGAATCAATATTTTCATATCAACAATGGGTCAAGAGACTGTGTGTAATGTGAAAGGTGTCGCTCGTAGTGACGAACCCACAGAAAAAGATCACCAAATTCTGCTGTTCCCCTCAGCTCTGTGGGGCGTTTTAGCCTCTGTCAGCTCATTGTTTTGGTTTTAAAGCCTGCAACTTTACTGTTTCGGCTCTCATCAACCTTGTTTCCAGCTGTAGCAGCTGTTTTTAGTGAAAAAGCTCTGATAAACCCATTGAACGCTACCTGACCACCACCAAACAGCAGACAGACAAATTTAGCGGCTAGCTGTTGAACATAGTGGAGCATTTAGCAGCTAAAGAGCCAGATATTTCCCTCAGGAGTTGGTGGAGATGAAAACAGAACTAAAAGGAGAATAAGTATTGGACTTATATTCATCAGGTGGCCAGAAACACTGCTTCAAATGAATGCTAATGATGCTCTGTGTCTGCTGGATGTGTAAATAGGCAACTGTTTGCTAACATGTTCACACATCAGCTTTATAAGGCAACACTCTGCCAGTGTTGTGTTTACAGCTTGCTGGATTGCCCCCCAGCTTCATTCTACTTTAAGGGACATTTAGTTTTGTTCATTTGCAGACCAGTCAAAGTCAGATGGACAGGAGGGGGAAGAGTTATGTAACAGGAAATTCATTATTTCAGTGTTGTTACAGTACCTGCTGTTTGCCAGAGGAGGTCACTGAAGGTCTTAGATCTTACTTGATGCTTCTTACATATAATAATACACAAAAGGTGCCATTTACTGTATGTGCAACAAGTAACCGAGAAAAATACAGTTTTGTAAGAGAAAATGTGAAGGTGTTGAACTTGGAAAGTAGGACAGGCATTTTAAAATGGCTGATGCATAGTAATCTCTTGTGTGTTTGTGCAGGTCACACTTTCACTGAGATACTGACCTTCAGGCCGCCCAGGGACTCCAGAGAGACATCACTTTAAGAGTACACACATACACACACTGTGCACACATACCTCTGCACAAACACATTCCTACACACAAAACTGCACACGCTCACACATGCACACCCGCACCCAAAGATACCATTTTCTTGTTGACTTTTTTGTGTTTGTGTAGCAGTCATGGATATTATGAGTTTGTTAAAGTTTTTGCTTTCAATAAATGTGATTTGCTCAATTGTTAAGAGGCTCTGTTGTCATTTGAGTGTGTTTGTGTGCCACATTATTTTGTCCATCCTCCATAGACAACATGTTTAAATTCGTGCTAACTGCTGCTGCTTCGTTAAAGTCAGTCTATTCATTATGTAGTGGCTTTTTTAGTCTGTTTGCATTTTGATCATTTATGCTGATAATGGATTCATTTCAGGAACTAAGGGGCGAGGGCACCTATTGTACAGTAACAAGGTGAATGCTGGGAAGGCAGAATTGAATAATGTTGTCACATATATCATTAACCAATGCAGGTCCCAAAATCAATTTGTCTTCATGTAAATATGTTTTTTTAATTATGAATGACACGCAGAGCCCTTAAACGGCCAACAAAAAGTACTAATTCTCAATTTTTATTTTAGGCGTTCATGCTGTAGCTCAGTTATGATGATGCATTTTTGGTTACATTTTTGTTTTATATAGAGTATGTTTTCCAGTATTAAATCCTATTTGCTTGGGACATCTTCTCTTTTACAGTGATCTGACCTGTGACATTTGCCTATTTGGGCCAGTCTCCAAACCATGACACCAGAATCTACAGTCTCCAAAACACTCCCTTAAACTAGCTCTAAGCCAGAAGCCCAAAGAAGGGAGCACTGCTGCTCTGTAATCCTCCATTCTTACAGCTGAGCCTTTCCATGGACTCCCATCTCATCTGGAAAACGGACCCAAGATTCATTAGGAAATATATCTAAATTGGTGATTTGTTGCTGAAGAAAATCTGCAGAAAGTCACATTGTACTGCCATAAATTTAAAGCAAATGATTTTCCATTAGAGTGACTAAGAAGGCATATATGTTTCTTCTCAGTGCTCTCCGATAAAAGCTGTTTGCCTGCCGATGTTGACTGACTGACTACGCAGTGCTCTGTTTCCTGGTGGCTGCATACTTCACAAGCTCACAGGACAATGGAGAATACCTACATATCCAAACAAAACGGAGGACACTCAAATCTCAGCAGACTTTTGTTGCTGCTGTTTCTGGCAGGTAATACAAGGATTTTCCCTTTGACAAAATATACCAGTGGCAGAGTCAATTTTTAGTTGAGATAGTATGGTCCTTTGGTACAGTGTGAGTGCTGCCATACTGATTTAATGGCTGGTGGGAACACTTATTTACTGTGTTTTTACTAGGAATACGCCTTACTTTGTGTATCTTGTCATTCATAAATGTGATAGATCGTGAACTACAGTACAATTTTGCGGTGTTTGTACTTGGAGTTTTTCCATTTCAAGTTCCTTTTTGCTTCTAGTCCTCTACATTTCAGATGTAAATATTGTACTTTTTATTCCCCTACATATATTTGAAAGCTATGGTTACTTTGCAGATGAAGATTTTACATAAAAATAATATCAGCTTTTAAAATATGAAGCTTTAACTTTTCGTTTATAACAGAAATTTCTTCTTTAAAATGAACATAGCCTAGATTTAAGTAAAGAGTGTGATGCTTCTTCCACCACTGCTGGATTATTTATTTGCCAAGATAATTGACAAAAAAATATATTCCAAATCAAGGCTGCTAGCTTTCGCCTGAGCTTTTAACCATATCACACAGTCTTCATCAGCAGAGGTCGCTCAGTTGTTATGGAGATGGATCTTTTGACTTGCAAACTGAGTACATTTTTTTATCCACAGCACTTTTATGACTTATGTCCGTGTTAGCTTAGACGTTAAGCATCAAAGTTCATTCTTGACCTTGGAAATAGTAGTTTGACAAAACAATCCCACTTAGTATCTTTCAACAATCAACATGACAACTGAGCAAACTCCACTGATGAAGACTATGTGATACGATTAAAATGTCTAGAAAAAGCTGTAAACTGACGAATTGGGATTGGTTAGTCAAAATAATATTTCCAAGGTTAAGAATGAATTTTGATTCTTAATACTACATGCTGTTTTATATGACAATGAAATATGTTTCCATTGACTATATAGGCCTTCAGCCAGTACTGTCTACAGATGGAGAGAGCGCTGAACAAGATGATGATGGTGATAAGGGCAAGTGATTTTACATTCAAATAAACAATAAAACCTATATTAAAGCTGCTATGTGTATCATCTTTAACATCCAGATACTATACAATTCACTGTAATATTTTAGTATAATGACTAAAGAAATGCAAACACCGTCTCTAAATTATAGTGGTAAGTGTGACTGTTGACATTTTCAGAAGGACTGAAAATCAGCTGTACAATTGTCGGTCCGGACTACGTGACTGTGGGTGTGCCGAGCAGCATTGAGTGTGATTCCAACTGCCCTGAGTGTACCTATTCCATGTCTTTGGATAGACAGAGTGCCCAGGGTCAGGGCAATGTGCTAGCCTTCACTGTTAACAGTTGGGTGGAGGCCTTAACAGTGACATGTACAGCCACAGATGACGATACCCAGCTGACTGCCACGACAACAAAGCGACTGCATGTGTTAGGTAAGTGATAGCTGATTTTTAAAATTTTTATATTAGATATAAGCATTGGTGTATGAAAAATTCTGTACCATGGCTTTCAGAATAATTGGTCTATATTCACAACTTCTTTGTGAATGCCTTTCCCTTCTAATGACTCATATATTTGTCTTTCTCACCTCAGCTGGACCTGCCAACATTTCCATCACAGGCCCCGATATGATGAATCCAACAGTGAGCCACACCTACAGTTGCCACGCCTACTGTCGGCCATCTTGTACCTATGCCTGGAAGATGGATAAAGGCCCATGGATTAGTGGTCAAGGGAATGTTATTTCTGTCACTCCTCAGGAGATGGACAAGTCCAAACTTCTCATCTGCAAAGCTATAAATAGTGTGTCTGGGCTGTTTGTCGCTGCTACTAAAAACATAGCTGTGACATGTAAGTCAAGAGTTTCACTAGATTTACTAGTGGGGTGAAAGGTCCTAAACGTGGAGAGAACACCTGCATGTTGGTGTTAGCGTCTAGGTTTAATCATTAAAGAAACAGTTTGCCATTTTGGGAAACACACTTATTGGCTTTCTTGCCAAGAGTTCGATAACAAAATTCACACTACTCTCGTGTCTATATGCTGAATGTGAATCCACAGCCAGGAGATGGTTAGTTTAGCTTGGAGCTTACTGGAAACAGGGAGAAACAGCTAGCCTGCCTCTGTTCAAAAGGTAACAAAATTCACCTACCAGAACGCTTAAAGCTTACTTTACAACATGTTATATCTCCTTTGTTTAAGCTGTACAAAACCAATGTAAAAATGATTATTTGTGGTTTCAGACAGAGCTAGGCTAGCCGTTTACCCATGTTTCCTGTCATCATGCTAGTCCAGCACATTGTCTCTGGGCATATTGTCATTTTCACACTTCATTTTCAAGCTAGTTGTTTCCCCCTGTTCCCAGTCAAAGCTCAATAATTGACATGTTTTATCTTGTTTATTTAATCTGTACAAAAACCCAAATGTAAAAATGACAAGTTTTGGTTTTACAGGGTTTATATCCCAGACTATTTCTTGGCCAGGAGCAGTGACTTTGCTGGTTGCCTGGCAACCTCACGGTGATGACAAGACTATTTATACTTTGGTTTTCGTACACATTAAACAATCAAGATGTAACTTGTTAGTGAGCTTTAGAGGTGCTGGTAGGCGGCTTTTGTTAGCTTTGGACAGACCCAGACTAGCTGTTTCCCTGTTTCCAATTTTTATACTAAGCTAAGCTAACCAGCTGTAGCTTCATATTTCCCAAATAAAAGTGAGTTGTATTAATCCTTTCCTCTAACTGCAAGAAAGCAAGCATATTTCCCAAAATGTGAAACTATACCTTTAACTCGTTTACTATTAGGTAAATATTGGTAGGTATATTAAAAGGTATAGTCTAATTATAATTAGACGACCAGCTAAGTTAGTGTATAAGCTAACACCTACACACAAAATCAATTAGATTAATCAATTAAGAAATTATTACTTTCAGTCACCAAGTGATAGAAATCAGAAATGTCTCTTTGTTTTTGCCAAGACAGACAATTCTTAAATCAAGTACAGTTCACAAGCTTTTTCTCAGTAATGATCTATCCTCACTACCTGTCTTTCAGATGGTCCATCAGAGGTTCAGATCAAAGGCTCCGACGTAATAGAAATTGCAGAAAAGTATAAGTTTGTGTGTACTGCTGACTGTCTGCCTTCCTGTCGCTACGTGTTGTCTGTGGACAATCAGACCTTGAGGGGCAATGTGGTCGAGATGACAGTGGATCATCCGCTTAAATCTGTCACTCTCAAGTGTGAGGCACAAAACACTGCTTCGAGAAAGACAGCTACAGCCTTAAAGACTATACAGATAAGAGGTAGATGATCCATAAAATGGTTCAATGTACATAATCTTGCATCATTTTAACAGTCTACTGTGATTTGACCTGCGTTTGTTTCTTGTTTTCTTGGGTCCAGGGTCAGATCGCAACCTGTCCACTCGTCCTGAAGAGGCTTCAGCTGTGCTGCTGCTGGCCTTCATCATTTCTGCTGCCTTCACACTGTGATCCCACTGTACACAGGTGAGACTTACTTACTGTAGCATGGGACAATTATGATCCTGGCAACATGATGTTGTTTTTTAAAATTTTATTCTTAATTTTATGAGTCTTAACGTATTACTTCACTATTATAAATATTATTAATTGTAGGTGTTTGTTTTATTTCTTATAATTTGCTTGCGGTAATTACTTTAGCTGACTAACTAATAGCAGGTACAGATTTCTTAAAAATCCTAAAAAATACTTTCTCTCTTTGTCCCTCCGTCTTTGTCTCGGGCTTCCAGATCTGTCTACGTCCTGTAAATGAGTTCCTGATGAAGAGAGGCAGCTGAATTGTGAATGAATGACTCATGTACCTGTGATCTCACGCTGCATATTATTCTTTTGCATTTGTCTCACATGTTGACAGTGGGCTGAAACCTGTTTGCACTTTCAGAGTAAGAGACGTGGAGAAGCCCTTAAATATCAAAGCGTGCAGGAGGGAGTGTGCACACGTCATGTCAGAATTTGTTGACTTGTGAAAATATGAAAATGCTGAACATTGTACATTGTCTATACATGAATAAAACACAATAATGACTTTTACCACAAGACTCAGACTGTTTTTTTTAAGTTACCAAATATGTACAAAACACAGCATCTCATACATGGAACATTTTTTAAATGAATCCAGTTGGTCAGTGTAGTGGTTTCCATACTTGAGGACCAGACAGGTTATTTTCAGTCAGATGTCTGCTCAGGTTGTTGTGTGGGGCTATGCTACGATTGACCAAAGGTCACTAAACCTAATGAACTAATAAAAATCATAAAGCGGAGATTAGTTCCACTCTGACAAGTGCAATGAAATTGACAGGAGAGTGAGGGAGATGTCAACAAAGCATAGTTTGTACACAACCAGAATCTGGCAAAGTGAAAACACCGGTATGTAGGAGCTTTGAACTGCTCTGTGGAACCCTTGTGAGGATATCAGATTGATGTGATGGTTTTGATTTAGCCTTGGCTCCACCTGCAGGTTGGATGGTGATGGTGCACCACTGAGATCTGTTTTTTATTGGCTTTAACAAAATGAGAAGTGGCGTGATCCCCATGATTACCTGTAAATGTGTCTACCGCAAGTATTGAAAAGAACTCACCTGTGTGTTGCTGTCTGTTGCTTTGTTTTTTAAAGTGCGTTTGGTGCATGCTAGCCATAAGGCAGACCCTCTGTAAATCAGAGCAACTCAAAAGTCAAAACTACATGCCAAAACAAAATATACAAAAATAAATAGCAAAAGAAGGAGGAAACATTAGAGGGAGACGCTGGTGGTGTCGCAGCCCTCATCCCAGAAAAGAACCATCAGCCAGTTCAGCTGCTCTGTGAGGTCTTTTGTCAAGCAGCAGCAGCTGATCACACCTAACGAGTAGCTCATCTCCAACCAGACGAAGTGCATTTAAAAAGGTCTCACAATGTTGACATCCTCAAGGGAAATTCTGTTCAAATGTGTTATGTGTTAAAATGCCCTTCAAATGGAAGGTCAGCTCAATATTCCACACACTGCGGGTACATGTTTGCAGTAATCTTATATTGGCAAACAACAGTTTGATGTAAGTGACAGTTAAAGGACACACCCAGGGTTCATATCAGTCCACTGACAAACACTTTTTGAGAAGTACTTCCCTGTGGCTTGTGCTCCTATATTTAATTTACACCTTCATCGCTTGAAGGGGATATGGTAGTAGAGAAGGTGAAGGGGCTCTGACAGTAACTGAAATATTAATCAAATCACGGTGTGCATTCAATGGATCGTCACCGGATCAAGTCATGTCACCTCCTGAGTGACATAATCTCAGTCCACCTTTTAATTAGCTTAACTTAAAAATAAGTAATAATAACATTTAAAATGGCCTTTTCACCTTCTTAGCAGATTCTATCACACCACATATTTAGCCATTTATGCCCCCTGTATTTCAAAATGAATTTACTCACTAGAAAACCAATCTTTGGTAGCTTCCTCATTGCGTCCCTGAAGGTAACGGAAAGAATCAGATCATTGTTTAGCTGTCCGGCCGGCAACTTTACTGTTTTGCTTCACTCTCACCGCTCTCATAGTGTTGTCTTCAACCTCAGAAGGCAGCTATTTTCAGAGAAAAAGCTATAAAACCCCACTGAACCCTACCTGCTCAGCACCAAACAGCAGACAGACACAGTTAGCGAGCCAGATATTTCCCTCAGGAGTTGGTGGAGACCAAAAACAGAGCTAAAAGGAGAGTGAATATTGGACTTACATTTGCCAGGCGGCCACAAACATGGCTCCAAATGAATGGTAACGTTGCTCCATATCTGCTGAATGTGTACATTTGTGAAGTTCGCCATAACAACTTAAAGGGTGTGAAAATGTTGTGTTCACTGTTTGTTTCTGCTGCCCCGAAATGGCATTGCAGGTTTACATTTTTTTTTTGTCTTAAAATCCTTTTTCAACAGAAAATATGTAACAGTGGAGACAAAATGGACCCAAAATGTAGCTATAAAAAGTCTAAAGCTCACACAATGGCCGCAAATTGCAATCAGAAATGACAGTTTGACAACATACCGTGGTGGTATTAACAATAGGTAAACACATTAAGAGAACCACAAAGAAAACAATATCAGGCAGCTGGAGTTGTATAATATCAAGATGTTGTGATAAATTGAGTTTAAAATCTGCAACCACAGGCAGATATGGGGAAAAAAAGAGCGAGCCACGTTATCTGACCAGGATTAACGCCGAAGGTACAAAAGAAACAATCACAACCCACAGAAGACAAAACCACGCAACACGTCGGCTGCTCGCATGCACACCCTCTGCAGAGAATGATCCCAGCTGATAACCAACATGTTGCACTCCTTTGCCAGGAACATATGGTCATTTGTTGTCCGGGTTTTGTATGAGCGGGTGATAACAGTGGGCAAGGCCTCCCCCCCTCCCCCCATGCGTTATAAGAGTTTGGGTAGTTAGAGTGTGGATAGTTCAGACTGTCTGCAGCAACATGGTTCATCACTCAGCCTGTCTGCTGCTGCTGCTGATGCTCACCTGCCTGGCAGGTAAGAGTCTGCCCTGCTGGGTCATCATCTGCTCGCATCAATCAGCATTTTAGCAAAATTATCGGGCTTTTTTTTTCCAGTTTTTTATTTATTTTGTAATTAGACGATTTTAATCTAATTATTTGATTAGATTTCGTTTTGGTTTGCAGTGTTGTGTGAGCTGCCAGAAATGTAGTTATGTTAATTCTTTCTCTTTTTTTCTCATGTCGAAGGTTTTTCTGCCAGCGAAACTGAGCAAGGTGGATCCATGGGGGAAACCTCATGTAAGACCCTTTTAATTCTGATTCTTACCCATAATTTTATTAATAATATTTTCAAATGTTTAATGTTCTTTGCTATTTTCTGTGCTGTATGTCACAATCTTCATTCATAGGCTGCAGTTTCCTCATGAGTTGAATATTTTTTAACTAAGTCTTGTCTGTTCTGCCTCCCCCTGCAGATGGGCCGTCCTTAGTGGTGATCAATGGGGTCGACATAGTGACAGTGGGAATCCCATATGGTTTCCAGTGCTCGGCCAGCTGCTACCCGGGCTGCCAGTACAGCTGGACCAGGGGTAATGTGACCTCTCAGGGGCCTGAGCTGAGCCTGCAGCTCCTGCACAGAGTGCCAACGCAGACCCTGACCTGCACAGTGGTCAACCCCACAACAGGGAAGTCAGTCACAGTCCAAAAGACGTTGCAAGTGACGGGTATGGATGACCAAAGTTAATTCAAATTCATGAGCTCTCTCAGCAGCACTCCCTTCAACCAAATCTATTTTCAAACTTTTCAGCTGGGCCATCGAACATACAGATCAGCGGTCCACCCACTCTGACTATCGGTGTTGCATCCAATTTCACCTGCTCAGCTGACTGCTACCCCTCCTGCAGCTACTCGTGGACTGTTATCGTGGAAGAGGAGCTGTTCAGTACTGCACAAGGCAACACCATTTCTGTCATTCCACCTGCTAGTACTCTCGCCTCTGAAACCCTGATCTGTAAGGCTGAGGACACCGTCTCACAGCTCTACATATCCACGTCTCTGTTTGTGTGGGTGGCAAGTATGTGAAAGAACTTAACCTCTGATGAGAATCCATAATCAATAAGTTTAACAAAAAGCAACATCACTGGATATATTGCATGAGAGAAATGTGTGTGCTTACTATGAAAGTCAGTGAAATGCATTGTTTGATTTAAATTCCATTTCCGTAGTTTACTTGCATTACATTGTGATTTAGATTTGTGATTAGATTTGACAGTTACCTCTGATTACATTTTATAATACTTAAAAGCTATAGACATTTGGATTACACGTCCCGATTTGTAAAATTTTGAAAAAAGAAATAACAGGATCTTCCTCGTACAAATAATAATAATAATAAACTTTATTCATACACAGCACTTTTCAAAACAAGGTTACAAATGGCTGAACCAGGATTAAAACACTTCCATACTGCAATGACGCAAATAAAAATACAACATTTTAAATTTAATAAAATACCCAACAATAATATACAATAAAGTAATAATGATAACAAAACAGAAAAGACATGTTGGATATAAAACAGTGTGCTAGCATTATAAAGCTTTTTTACATTTTTATAAAAGATACGTTTTAAGAAGTGATGTTACTGATTCTGAAAGCTTCAAAAATTCATTAGCAACTGAATGCAGCCATCCTTAATTGAATACACTGCCACTAAAGCTTTACTTGGTCTGGTATGGCCAGTAGTGTACAGTGGCTAATGTTAGCTGTAACTGTATATAGACATTGCTAGGTAGCTGACATCACTGAGTCACTTTTTTAATTATTAATTACTCTTTTCTACTTTCTACTTCTACTGTTAGCATGTGACAAATGAACATTTCAGTGGTTTGATCACTGAGCCAGTTCAAGTTGCTGATGAAGACTGTAAGATGCAGTCAAAAGATCTGTAAAAACTAGTACATGGGCATTGTGTTGACATTATTTTGACAAACGTACTGATCCCAAGGTCAAAAATAAGCTTCCATGCTCAAGAACAAATTGTACCTCACTAGGAGACAACTTTGTCGAGTCCTTCTTGTTGTCTCATTCATGGATGGATAATAATATCATTCAAATATCCATTATTTCATTCAGCTTGCTCCCAGTCTGTTTGCTCGAGGACATCTTTGAAGCAACTGGCTCAAGAGATTCTTGGGAAATTAAGGGAAATTCATTGTGCCATTATCCTGTAATTGCCATTTGTGGCCACAGTGGCCACTGTTCAGCAAAAGTGACATACCGGTTTAAATCATCTCTAAATTACCTTAAACTCACCTACTAGACTATTTGTAGACACTTTGATTGCATTCATGTTCTGATGTAACTTTGTGAAATGAGCACACTATATTCAAACTTCTTTTTCTCAAACTCCTTCTTTAGGCTTATCTGACATTAGCATTGCTGGTGACAGTACAGTGACGATGGGAAAACAGTACACGTTCACATGCTTGGTCGCGTGCATCCCGACCTGCACCATTACATGGAAGTACATGGGGAAGACTTACCAGGGTAACCAAATCAACATACCCATCATGCATCAGGGGAACCAGTCAAATGTTATAAGTCAACTGGAGATCACTTTTAGTGACTACTCTAAAATTGAACCTCTGACCTGTGAGGCAGCAAACACTGCATCTCACTCCACTATTACCGCCACTATGAACCTCACTGTAATTGGTGAGTCTGTGATAATGCTCCCACCTGATTTTTTTATAAAAAATGGTATGATGTACACAAAACTAATCACATCATGTCTTTCATGTTCATGCTTGGTGTCTCTGCACAGATCCCATCTCAGTGCATTCCACCTCCCAGGCCCTGCCAGTGGCAGGCAAGTCTTTCTCTCTGCAGTGTGTTGGCTCTCAGAACCCAGCCTCCATTACATGGCTGAAGAACGAACGCCCAATGCCAGCAAATGAAAGAGTGCATTTCTCCCCTGACAACATCACGATGACCTTCAGTCCTCTCCTGCAGGAAGATGATGGTTTATACCAGTGTGTGGTGGCAGACGGGGGGACTCCCATCAAGTCTGTTGGCTACAAAATGCAAGTAAACTGTAAGTACACTAGGGTCATCACAGTCACCTCATCATGCAGTGAGGCAGTGGTGAGAAGTGGTCTGGGATAAAAGAAAGTTGCAAGTTTGAATCACTGGACAGGTTAAATGGGTACAAAAAATCTGAACAAGGAAAGAGAGTAAGAAATATTTTCAAATCTCCCAAGACAAAAAGATACATGAACTTGCACATTCTTCGAGGTACTGGGAGGTCATAGATTGATGAAGCCAGCAAAACTACACCGTTGGCAAAAAGAAGACGCAGTCCTGAGATCATAAAACTCACCACTCTCTACCATGCTCATTTGCGGCAAAGAGATTCTGTCCGCAAACACAACTGGTGACCCAATATCCACAGAGGAAAAGCTTGACTTGGTTCTCAATATGTGAATGCAGCTCTTGCCACAGGTCTACAAAGACCCCCATATTCCCAAAGCAGCCCAAAGGGACACATTAATTAGCCTTCCCCAAGTCCACAAAGTATATTTAGACTGGATGGGCAAACTCCCATTACCCCTCCAGTATCCTTGGAGGCTCCGAAATTTAATAGTCAGTGCCTCCCTCCCATCTTACCTGACATAAGCATAAGGGAGGCTATAAGGGATACCAAAAAACTTTGAACACAGCCTCCGGTCACCTTTTTAAAAAATGGGAACCACAATCCTGGTCTGCTGATCAAGAGGCGTTGCCCCGGACCTTTAGTAAGAAGGCAGGTCAACCAAGAAAGCTCAACAATATCCTGAGCCTTCAGCATCTCACTGCAAATATCATCCACCTCTGGTGCCTTGCCAATGGAGGGTTTTTATCTACCTCAGTGACCTCCACCAGAGAGATTGGCAGGTGTTTCTCTGAGTCCTCCTCCATGGAGGTTGAGGAGTTCCTCAAAGTGTTCCTTCTGCTGCCCAACTATATCCCCAGTCAACATTAGCAGTAGCAATCTGCATATGAGTAATAGTTTTCATTCAAACTTCTATACTTTAATACAGCTAACTTTGTACTGGCAAAAGATTTCTCTGTGTTGATCTGACATCTGTTCTACCTCCAACCACAGACGGGCCGTCTTCAGTAGTGATCAGTGGGGTCGACGTAGTGGCTGTGGGAAAACTGTATGGTTTCCAGTGCTCAGCCAGCTGCTACCCAACATGCCAGTTCACCTGGACCAGGGGTAATGAGACCTCTCAGGGCCCGGAGCTGAGCTTGCAGTTTGGGGAACTACAGCCAACACAAAACTTGACCTGCACAGCAGTCAATCCTGCTACAGGAATATCAGTCAATGCCCAAAAGACGCTGCAAATAACAGGTAACGATACAAAAAAATTATTCGAGCTCATACGCTTTTTTTTAGGAGCAATACCTGCAACCAAATCTATTTCCAATTTTTCAGCTGGACCATCAGAAATACAGATCAGCGGTCCGGCCTTTCTGACTGCAGGAGTTGCGTCCAACTTCACCTGCTCGGCTGACTGCTACCCCTCCTGCAGCTACATCTGGACTCTTGTCTGGGATGAGGAGGAGATGTTCAATGCTGCACAAGGCAACACCATTTCATTCATTCCACCTGCAAGTGTTGCCTCTGAAACTCTGATCTGTGAGGTTCAGAACACCGTCTCACAGCTCTACGACGCCACGTCTCTGCTGCTGCGGGTGGCAGGTATGTGAAAGAACTTAGCTCTGAGTGAGAATTAACAGTCAATAGAGTTGTGAAGTGGGAGGAATCTTTCGGACTCCCCTGATTCTGGAAGTAAAATTCCCATTAATTTCTCCAATACATTGTTACGTGACCCATAGTTGGAGCACTTCTACGGCTTGAACATGATGATGGAACTCAGTAATGGTGCCTGGTAAGCTAATATCAGGGGTTGAAGTAAGAAATGATTCCTCTTATAATGATTGATGATCTATCCTGCACATCTATACCTGTTAAAGTAGGTTTTAGTATGGTTTAGCAAAAAGACCAATAATTTGGCTTGTATTTGTGGCTCTTTTCTTGCAGATGGACCAAAGAAGGTGACGATTGCAGGACCAGAATCTCTTGAAATCGGGGTCATGGCAAGCTTTACGTGCTCAGCTGAGTGCACCCCTTCCTGCAGCTTCACATGGACTTTGTATGGGAAAACCATGACTGGTAGTGTGATTGACGTCACTGTGAACCGCTACGTTTCCCAAGAGTCCATCAGCTGCCAGGCTGAGAACACACTCAATGGGAAGACGGCGACGGTCAATGAGACGCTCAGTGTCTCAGGTAGGCTGTTTTTGGAGGTTTGAGTGTATTTAGACATAGTTTTTAGCTGTTATCTGTTCTCTTAATTGATGTGCTTTTCACTGCAGATCCTCACTGGTGTGGATGTTGAGACACTGGAAGAACAGTACTCAGTGCAAACCACTCTCTCCAGATCTGCAAATGCTCTGTGCAGGGTGGCACAAAGACATAGTTTGGTAATCTTTTTTATTAATGACACTTTTGTATGCGTATGGATGTATTTGCTCAAGCACTGTGTACTTGGACTATGAATGTATGGCAACCTGAAGAGGGCGTTTCCCTGCCTTTAGCACAATGCATGCTGGGACAGGTTCCAACCTCTTTGTGACCCTGAACAAGATTAGACAGGTATAAAGAAAGGATGAATGTATTGTGTGCTTGAGTAATACATTTGGGGGTTTTAATTACACAAGGGTGATCTCTTTCATGATGTATTCCCATATGTCTTGTCAAACAATATGCACTGCTATGCTTACAATAAACAATGAACTACTGTTCTTTTGCTGATTACACAGTGCCAATTCATCACCCATGTGACACATCTGAGATTAAGTAAAGCTGAGTTATAACTATTTTACTCCTGTAGTTACTCACTCAGCAACAGCCCACACACAAATTACAAAATACACCTTTATTTGTTGTTCAGTTTTCTAAAAACAGACCGAAATCTATTTGCAGAACACTTTATCTCTCACACGGTCCTCTAAAGTCAAACTCAGCCGGTTTAGCCAATAAAATGTCAGGGGTTTTTTTGTGGTAGGTTTAAGAATGGGAGGAACATTGAGACAGAACAGAGAACTCACAAAGACCAATCCATATTTTTAGGTTGCGTTCAAAAGGTATTGGAAAGTTGGAAATTCACACTTCCTGTTAATAGAACATCCTTTCTGGTTGGGGTATAATCTCAGATAATATTAAGTTATCTCACTCCATTTCAACACGCCAACATGTTTATAAAATTCAGATCCAAGTTAAATATCTGCACCCTGAATCCCAGCTTCCAAGAGGTCTCATTGGTGGAACCTTTTTCTAATAAGTTTCCATAAACCTGCATGAAGTTTGGATTAGTACAGGTACTTTTCCACTTTCTGTGTAGTTTGCCTTTATTCAACATCCCAAACACATTGGATGTGCGTAGTCCTATATCACCAATAAACCTCAAAATATAAATAAATATATTTTCCAGAATTGCATGCTCATGTATTTATGGAAACAGTTGATGATTAAACATACACACTTACACAGTAAGGTTGCACAAGGAACTGGATTCTACACTGGAAGTCTGTTTTTATCAGCTTTGACACTAAAATGTTCAGAATTACAATCTAAAATTTGTGAATTTCCAACTTCCAACAACTATGAATAGAGACGACATATTTCCACAGGTGAAGGGTCATAACATAGCAGTTCAATTTTATTAAAGTGAACTGAATGAACGTTTATTCAGTGTTAGAATATAACTACATTGTTTAGTTGGCTTTGATGCAAAACTATGTAGCACTGTGTGTTGAAATTTAAAGTCTATAGAACTTGAATCCCAGCGTCACACGCCGTACTTCTTCTGTAAGGCTGTGACAGACGATGCTTCCAGCTCAGAAGCTTGGTGAAGGAAGTCAAACACTTCTTTAAGCACTGGGGGAAAGAAAAGCAGAACAGCCAATGTCAACAGGATGGACTGTGTGGGTGAAAAAGATATAGTGAAGAGTACCGGTCATCTGCAACAGTACATCAAAGAGACCCAACCTTTCTTCTCCGTGGACGACAGGAACATGACGGCCATGTCGAAGCGTCTCACACTTGCTAGACTCCTGAGGATCTCCAGTGTGAAGGCCGGGGCTTCGTTCCTGCACAAGACTAATGTTAATGTACAGGAATATACTGCACATGTGACATGGCTATGCTGACAGACAACTGGTTCTGATCTAGATTTTTTTTTTAGTTTTTTTTTTTAAACTCACTTGATATAGAAACCATGCAGTGTCCTCAGGATCTGATTGAGAATGTCAGGTTCAAGGGAGTTGAGGAAAATGTTTGCGTACGCTTCGGACTTGATTTGCTGCAAGAAAAGAACAGAAACAAGGCTTAGGACTTCAGCTAAAACAAAACAATGCCGGCTAATCTTCACATTTTGGTTGTGTTCAGAAAGTCTGATTTGTTTCGTCCAATTCATCTTCTGATTAAATGAAGGAATTATTTGCAGGTTTTTCATCAGATTTAAGATTTTAGATTTAAGCCATATTTGCTGGTATTTTAAAATGGGATTCAAATTACATCCAGGTTGACAGAAAATGCATCATGAAAATCCTAAAAAAAAAAAAGTATGACGTGTGTGTAAATAGTCAGATTTGTTGTCTTCAAACACGCAGCTCACCCTCAGATATCTGTAAATGGCTTCAGGCTGGTTTCCGATCTTGCGGAGGTCGGCCTCCAGCTGGAAGCTGTTGGTGGGTGGAGGAGGCGGGTCTGTCACTGTCACTGGGGAGGGGTTGGTTGACGGTTCAGGAGGATCAACGTTTTCCTCCTGCACTGGTTGTTTGGCCTGTCTGCTAGCAGGAACTCTGGGAAACAGAAGCAGAACACGAGTTTACTGGGTGGGAATAATAAACGCCACATTCCACAACATAATGCAACATTTAGTACAAAGAAAACAAGCAACATCATGAAAAAGAAGAGAGTGCCACTAACTGATCAGATGAGTCCGAGGGGACTTCTGCTATCTCCTCGATCTTGATCATCTTGGCGCTGGGTGACGTGGACAGCGGCGAGGACTGGTCCTCAGCCTCCCTCATCACCTCCTGGATGAAGGACTTGGACACACCCAACTCCACCTCATGCACCGTCACCTTTCCACTCACTTCCTCAATATCAATCCTCCTCAGGGGTTTCTGAAGAGCATCAATGTTCAGCGTCAGTCAACATGATGACCCAGTCTTTTTAAAACAGAATAAGTGTTTTCAATCTTTATACAAAAAGCATCAGATCACTGACTGAACTGAATCCTAGCAAAGATACTACCAAATGAAGGATACAGAATTCAGATGTTCAGTCTACATTGATGTATATCCTGCCACCTGCTGGACAAGTAATGTTAAAGCATGTTGTAAACACGGGGCTTGAACTACTAGATAGAAGAACAACTTTATCTGCTTTTCACAAGTACAAAATTTGTATTTTGTATAAAGACAAAATTAACTGTCACATTATTTTAAATATCAAATAAGCTACTATTTTTTTCAATTATTTAATTAATCTTTTAGCCTATAAGATCACAACTACCTTGAGCCCAAAGCAATGTGTTCCAATTGCTTATTTTCCCAGACAAACCGTCCAAAAACCCAAAAGAATTCAATTCACTATATGAGAAGAAGAAAAGCAAGCAGATCTTTCAATTTGTGATTCTGTGTTCAGCAAATGTTTGTGTTCTTACGTAATGAAAACTAATGAGAGTAATAGATTGTCAATATTGTTATGGATTAACTTTTTGTCAGTCGACAACTTGATTCATCATTTCAGGATTCAGTTCAATTATTTCAACCACCATTTTCCAGTTCTCTGCAAACTGTGTTTACTCATTAATTAAAGCAGGGATACTCAGCTTGTTTTGCCCGGGGGCCATTTATTTTCATTGTGAATTAGGAGTAGGAGGGGGAGTAGAATTGGAAACAGGAGCGACTCACAGTTGACCGCAGATGTGTTGGTTTGTCAAATGGCTGAACTGTTCTCCTCTGTGTGCTGTCTGGTGTTTGAGGCAGGCCGCTGGAACCCGAATCCTAACACGACACAGAGACATTAAGAAGAGAGAAGTGAAGTGTGTCGAAGATCAACCCTAATAAAGTCTGACGTGTCCATTCGTCATCTGTACATTAGACTGGAAGTTAAGCATTTAGGCTTATGCCGACTCTCATAACCAGAGGGGCTTAAAGCACAATAGTTATAAACTGCATTATAACATTACAAACAACTGACAGCAAAGAATGCAAAGTGGAGAGTAAAAAGAGATTTAAAGTCTATTTCTGTAATGCAGACATGTATTTTATCAGTAATCTGATTAACACTGCTAACATTGTTCCTTCAACATTTACATATTTAACTTCCCTTGAACTAATAACTGAATCTTGAAACATACAATCTGGAGTTTCTGGAGCTCATTCAGGGCCTGCTTGTTCCCTGGTTCCAGTTTCAACACCTCCTGAAAATCTGTAACACGCACACACAAATACGCGCGCGCGCACACACACACGCACACACACACGCACACACACACACGCACACAGTCAATAATCCTTGCTCATATTATTTCTGTGCAATTTTCTGGCAATTTCATTTTAAGACAACTTTTGTTGAATGTTTGCATGTTTAGTTAAAACTGATTTAGAAATATACAAACTTGAGCCTAAACTGAACTGGCTTAAAACAGAATAAGACTAATTTTGCAACATAAGATGAAAATTAAACTAACTATACTGTAGCAACGCAGATTATCTAGAAGGATACAGCTAGATATGTGACCAGGTTTTGGTCTTCCAGGTGTTAAAAACCCCAGACAAAATGTAGCTGCTGCTGTTTGCCTTTAGAGGACAGTGTTGTTCTATACAGCACCTTGCTTGGCCTCCTCCAGTTTTCCTAAAGCCACTCTGGCAGTGGCACGACGGGCGAAAGCCTTGGAGTAAGTACCGTCCAGAAAAATGGCTTTGGTGCAGTCCTCCTCTGCCTCCTTATACCTGCAGCAAACATTTCATCTTCTTTTAACAGAGGCCTTATCACTCTAAGTAGAAAAATATGCGGGAGAAATAAATGTTTGCGCTTACTTCTCCAGCTTGAGGAAGGCCATGGCTCTGTTGGCGGGCAGCAGGACATTCATGGCGTCTGCCTCCATGCCTCTGCTGTAGCACTCAACGGCCGCTTCATATTTCCCCTCTTTGAAATAAGCATTTCCCTGAAAAGGCACATTCAGAAATCATCCCCACTTTTTCCTTTTTTCACTATTTCCAAATAAACACAGCTGGATTTGTTCACAAAATTGTTTATGGAATATCAAGTTCTGAAAATGTGTGCCAAGCAGTGCTGATACTTATCTTTAGTGGACATATCTTGTCTGGCTTTGTTGCCCTTGTAGGCCACCATACATGCTCCCTAACCAGAACAAAATAAGCTGAAAAGGGGCTCTGCGTAAACTGGCCTTCTGTCAGTTGAAACTGCACTTTATTGACATGTCTAGAACATTAAAATTACTATTCATGTGGACGTTTGGGCACATTTTTCATTTACTACAGGGATAGACGCTAAAGTTTTAAGCACTGGCCCCAGGGGCCACCAAGCCCCGAAATTTGGTGGCCGAAGTACATTTTTGGTGGCCCACATGTAAAGTTATGTAAAAACAATCCAGAAAAGGCAATTTAATGCAACTTAACACAACCTTCCTCAACTGGGACACTTCAATAAATTAAAAGACATTAACAGAATGAAAATATATTTTTATAATAATTTATTTAAATTTAAATCTCAGGTTCGTTGTAAACATACGGTAGACTACATATATTCTCTCACAGTCTATCTTTTTTGAACCCCCCCTCCATGCCTCTGCCTCTCTCTGTCGCTCGCTGCCTCGTGCAGTATAGGGATAAAACTTGGTGGCCACAGGGGGCCACCTACATGGGGTATTTGGTGGCCACAAAGTAACTTTTTGTAGCCACGGGCCATTGGGCCATGGTTAATGTCGAACCCTGTACTAGCCTCTGACATGTGAGCTGATGAGTCCATCTGGGACACTGCAGCATAACCACAGCCAAGCTTACTCTGTCTTTTTGCATGACCGCCTCCTGTCGTCGCTGCTGCTCCTCCATCAGTCTCTGCTGCTCCTCCATCAGTCTCTGCTGCTCCTCCATCAGTCTCTGCTGCTCAGGCTCCGCTGTGGGAGCCTCCTGTGGCTGTGTGGCCTCGCTCGCGGCGGCCGGCGCCTGATGTCCAAGGCTCTGAAACCAGCCAGGGAAACAGGAGTAAATAAAAGAGAAAGAGACTTGAGAAATGACCCAAAATAATCCTTTCACATTGACTAACCTCTTTGATTCTTTTCACTTCACTCTGGGCTTCCACATTCCCAGGGTCAAGCTTGAGAACCGTCTCATAATCTATTCAGAAAAAAAAGACTCATGTTGTCATCTCAGTGCACTCACGTTCAAACACATGGTCAAATTCTTTTAACAGTGTGTCACCTTCTAATGCAGATTGATATTTCTTCAGTGCAAACCGCGCTGCTCCTCTTCGTGCATACGCTTTGAAGTAGTTGCTGTTCAGAGCGATCGCCAAGTTGCAGTCGGACTCTGCCACAGCATACCTGCAATGATTCGAAGGGGAACAAAACCTCTTTACCAACACAGTAAGGCTGCAAACACATCCACCTTAGAGTTGGTACATTTATTGAAAGATGCTTTATACAGTACAGTAGCCATGCAATCTATACTGTTTACTTTTTGAGTCTGAAGAAGGAGGTGGCTCGGTTTGTGGGAAGCACAGGGTTGTAAGGATCTGCACCCATCCCTCTGGTGTAACACTCAATGGCATCGTCGTACTTCCCATCTTTGAAAAACGTGTTACCCTAAAAATAAATCTGCTTTAGGAAAGGGTTGCTTCTTCTTCTTTTTAGTTTTGCTTTTGTTTTTTTTGCAGTACTTCTTGTTACACAGTATTTACCTTTTCTTTCTCAGACAGCGCTTTTCCCTTATCAACTGCAGCTTCCTCGGAGTCTGACTCATTTGACTCTGCAGGACTTTCCTCCTCATCCATCTCTGCCAGCGCCTTGTCCTGCGACCGCAGAATAACATCTTTAGTTAACTACTCCATGACTCCACCAATCACGTTAATTGTATTTTATAAGCCTGCATACCACGTCAAACTTGTCCCATGATCGATAGTCGTATGCTTTGATCTTTGAAGCGTGCTTGGGCTCATCTCCCTTTACGTCACCGTTCCCCGTTGGCTCCTTCTTCTTCGTCTTCTTCTTTTCCCTCATCTTTTTTTTGTAGTCTTTGTTGCGCACAGGTGGGAGCTTCTTCTACAACACAGAGAGAACAAGCTGCTGACACCTGAAGATCATCCAGAACATTACCTGCTCCTGAGATGGATGGATGGATGTCTACAGCAGGGACAAACCTGGACCCCCTGAAGTCCTCCCGTCCTCAGCTCCTCGTCCTTCTTCTTGATGTCTGTCTCCCAGTTCTCCAGTTCCCTCATGAAGCTATGCGTATCCTCCGCATTTTGCCGCATCTGAAGCTGTAGCTCGATGGTTTTGTTTCCCCCGGACATGTTATTCCCTGTGAAACAGACATTTGTTTTGGACAAATTCTTAACACTTGCTGTGATTGTTGTCTTGAAGTCCGTGTTGCAGCCAAGAGGAAAACACGAGAATCACGCTGTCATGCTTCTGCGGCTAGCAGCTAGCTACCTAGCCAGCAGAAATACCAAACAATTAGAGAAAATAAAGTCAATGTAAGTGACTCTGTAGCAACTTGAACCTTGTAAAGTACCTGGTACTTCTTTCTCCGGTTGATAATTACAGTTAAAATGTAGCTGCAGTTAATTTGGCTAAATACTACAACAAAATGTGTCGTTACTCAAAGGTTTCTGTTTACGTTCGGAGCCATGACAGCCGAGTACCAGAAGCCTTTGCGCTGTCGATCCTGCGCTGGGCGTAACCAAAGATCGTCTATGTCACAACCGTTAACTTACTCCAAAAAGCTTTCACTCACTTGTCAGTTTGTACAAGTCCGCAAACAACCGACCAAAAAGGAAGCTTCACATCACACAGGTTTCGATTTTATTCTTGGACGATGGACATGAGCATTTTTGTGGTTCTGTAATGTCTTTACCTGGTACAGCCTACGGGGCTGGAATTAAGTACCCCCCCCCCCCAAATTAACAAACCAATTAACAAACAAAACAAAATATATAGCCTACAAAATATAAACAAAATGAAAGGTGCCCCCTGGGCCCATTTGCCTTGCCGCGTTAAAAACTGTTATACAGACATCTAGTGTAAATGCACTGGGAACTGTCCTCTCTAGGTTTGATGGGTTGGTTTTGGTCTCGGTCCATACATCGCGCTTCGAGTTGACGACTTGCCTACGCGTTCCACGTTCTGAATAGACGATCTATACTGTATACTACTCTAACAAAACTGCATTGAAAAGTTCGCATTTTGTATTTCTTTTTTTTATATTACATTAAAGATAATTACGTTCTTGACTTTTTTGTATAAGAGCGATGTAAATCAAATAAAAAATAAAAAAATCCTATTCATTACCTTTGACATTTAGCTACCACGTGATCTACAAAACAGTGATGACCTCTCTTGCTAGCCAGCGGTAGCTAACCAGGAGAACTTATGCTAACATTTAGAAATTGTAGACAACATTTCATACAATGGATCAGACTAAACAAGAGGAGGACTATGGATACAACTTATTCCCGGAGAGGAAGACGGGACAGTACAAGAAGGGATCAATCAGGGAGAGCCTGTTCACTTTCAACCACAAGTGTCAGGTCATGTTACAGTTCGCAGTGGAAACTAGTGAGTATTCTAGCTAGCTTGTTACCCTTTTAAAAGGAATGCCATCTCAACAGTGAATAAAGGACACCCTGTCTGACTAAGATGTTTCTGTCAAATGTGTTTGTTATTTAAATATCCGTGCAATGTTAACGTTTTAACCTCGCTGTCAGAGTAGCAGCGTTTAGCGTTAGCTAATTTAGCTAGCGGTGGTTTCTGTCAGTGGATGCTAAGTATACTAACTGGTTTCTGTGCTTCTCTCAGGTCCGTATGCCAAACTCCTCCTCAGTGCCATGAAAAGTTCAGGATGGTACGTATAATGTTAAAATAAAACACAAGTGTGTATCATTGTTAAACTTCCACTGTAACGTTTACTCTTAGATTCCTGCAATCAACCTGGGACTATTTACTTGTTTTCACAGAACTTAACAGATAATAATTTTGCGAATGCTATGACTGCTATTAATAATAATAATAATAATAATAATAATAATAATAATAAGAAGAAGAAGAAGAAGAAGAAGAAGAAGAAGAAGTTCCGGTATACCCAAATAAACAGTTTTCTAAAAGTAACAGAAGTAATGCATAAAATTAATGAGTTATTAATTAATAGGAAGCATTTTTAGAAACATAGCCTTGACATTGCTTTTTGGATAGTGGTAATGAATCTTAATCTCAAACTTAATGTCTCCTTTTATCGTTTGTATTTAGAACATCTATTACAACACCACAACATTCAAATTCCTAGTAAATATTCCAATTGCCCAAATATGTATGGGCCATTTCCCTAATGCTGTCTTTTATGTGATCATTTCAACCTATTTTCCTCCCTCCGCTTCATTGGCACTTTTTGACACTTTTACAACAATTTAACTTAAATTTGAACAGACGAATGAAATATGATCAAGATCACTACTTTACTCTCTCAACACAGCCAAGTGTTTAAAGAGCGACATTTCTCCTGTGAAGATTGTGACGGGACTGTCAGCGGTGGCTTTGACGCAGCTTCCTCTCAAGTAAGAAAGACATCATGGCAGTAATAAAGATAATCTCATTAATAAACATTAATGAGATTTGCATTTGTTTGCAGATCGTTTTGTGTCAGAACAACATCCACCAGCAGTCCCATATGACACGAGTGGTCACACATGAGCTCATTCATGCCTTTGACCACTGTCGGGCCCACGTGGACTGGTTCAACAACTTCAGACATCTGGCTTGTTCTGAGGTGAGGCCCAAGGTGTTTCAGCACTGACTGCATTTACGTGCAAGGGTAACATTGGTTATTGTGTGATTTCATTTTGATCTGTGTGTCTGAATCTCTGGCATTGTGTTCCTGTTGTCATGAATGAACTAGTTACAGCTAATACATGAGAAGAACTCTTACTGCTCTTTGACATCAACATGTACCCAAAGTGCAGGGGGAAACTCAAAGCAGTCACCCATGCTACAGTAAGCAACTTAATACGGCATTAAAGCAGGACCTCTAACCAGATTCCCACAATCGGGCATCTTTGACTGTTGTGATTTCCAAATATTTTTTCCTAAAATGATAAGGTTGGGAGTCCCTGTCCTATCTGTTGCTCTCACCCCCAAGCTCATTGGTTCATATTGAAAATGTAAATCATTAAAAGCAGGTCACAAATATATACATTTTAAAAAAATGTTAAGCAGTTTCCTAAAACAGCTGGGCACTGTAGTTTTTACCAAATGTTACTTAAACAGGAGTGATGGCTGCATTTTATGGGGACTATTTTCAGCAGCGGATTGATACACATAAAGGGCATTTGAAATCACTTGGATATCGCAGTTTTCTTTCACTGTTTGATATGTTTCCTCATAAAGAGGATGTTCGCATTTTATTGAGACCTGAGAAGGGGAGGTTGTGATGAATCCGAATCATCACATTTTCTTCTCCGACTGCATTGTTTGAATGTGTCAACGTTGTAAAACCTGTTCCCATGTTTTCATAAAAAAAATATCATTATCCTGCTGACCTAAAAGTTTTTTTTGTTGATTATCCAAAGACTTTTTTGTGTCATTAATTCAGATTCGGGCAGCTAACCTCAGTGGAGACTGCACCTTTAGCAACGAAGCCGCCAGATTCAACTTAGGCTTGAAGCAGCATCATCAGGTACCTGCGCTGGGATAAATGTAACTTTTACTGGCAGGTTTCAGGTTTGTGTTTCTAATCTAACACTTACATCATGGTTTTTCCTTGGACAGGAGTGTGTCAGAGGCCGTGCCCTTCGCTCCATCCTGGCTGTGAGAAACATTAGCCAAAAGGAGGCGGAGAAAATAGTGGATGCAGTCTTCGACACGTGTTTCAACGACCACGCACCGTTTGGACGAATCCCGCACAGCAAGAAGGATGCTGGGTTTGCCTACAGAGATTATCAGAACAGAGATCGATATTATGCAAACCTTTAGTGTCGTCACATTTTCATTTAACTCCCATGTGACTGACGGTGGCGCTGACAAGAGCTTGGCAGCGTCAAGGCCGTCGTCAGCATAAAACCCTCAACAGAATGACAGTGTGTCGAAAAGGATCATATCCCTTCAGAAGGGATTTTCAGAGAATGATTTGTCCTTGGAACGAGAAAGCAAAGGAAGGAGCTACACTACATTTCATTTTCTACCTTTTGGACACTAATTCTGTATAAAGGGATTGTAAGGAGTGATTTTGCTCTGGAAGTATTAGATGAAGCCCCAGTGATTTATTTGTCATTGGTTTGTAGGTGATCTATGGGTGCTTTTAAGGAAATACAGGATTTCCTTTGACTGTCCTTTGTTGCCACATTGACTCCACTAATTTCTTGTAAATAGAGCTGATTGTGCTTAAATTATACAGAATCAATTTGTGTTTGAATTAAAGTTTGATTCCTCTGAGAAAAGCAAGGGTTATTAGTTATTTGTGAGGACAAGAGGGGGTGTTGCGTTCGACCTTGGCACAAAATGTTTGAATTTATGACTTGCCAAAGAAGCAGAAATGAGCGTATTGCTGATTAGAACACAGTCATGTCTAATCCTAAGAGAGGATTCTTCAAATTAACATGTGAGACAAGTAATATGAATAAAGTGAGAAAAGTTCTTCCACAACAACACGGTCAACTTTGTTCACATCTGCGACGCCACTGTAAAATGTCACTGCTGACATCTTTATTGGACATTAGCATTTAAAGAATCTCGTATCCCTCCACAGAGATTAATGAGGGAAAAAGTTATAAGGGAATTAGCCTCATAATTACCCCCCCCCCCCCCCCTCCTCCTCCTCCTCCACCTCCACTTTTGGCTATCTCAAAGACAACACCCTCTGCATCGTAATCACAAAGTCACTTGGCGTGTCTGCTGTTGGAGTGTAATATGCCACTTATCTCAACATTCTTCTCTTAGAAAACACTACAAAAAACATGAGATGAGCGAGTGGGCTCTAACAACAAGGCGAGTGGGTGAGATGGGACGAGTAAAGAAGATTAGGTTAATTTCAGAAGCTTAACAGAGAAAATGATGAAAACAGCTACAAGGCAGTGGGATTAATGTGAGACAAACACAAGAAGACAAAAGAAGGGAATGATATTTGGATTTGTGCAATGTCATACACCCAAGTAGGCTAAATAAAGAAATCATACAAAACAATAGAATTACTACTGGAATTGTGCACATATCAAATGCCAGCTACTAAACAAATTTGATATAATTAAACAAGCAGAGCAAGGTTGTGAATTTGTAAATTTACGTATTTTGTGCTCTAGTACAGAGTTCAGCACTGTAGCCTGGGTTTTAGAAATACCAAGGTCACAAGTCCAAGTCCTCGCAACAAGCCCATACCCACATTTAAGTCTCATAGAAATATATTCAGTCTACAAATACTGGAATCAGAGCTGATTAAATAACCACTATCTTAATGCTTTATTTAAAGAATGATAATTCCCTGCAGGTTGCTAAATGGCTAAAATTGCTAAGTTGCTAAAACACTACAGAGGACAAAACCTCTTGTCCACAATGATAGGTTTCAGTTTAATTAGCTATTCTCTTTTCTTAACAATATAAAGAGGTATTTTTGGGAGAAATTTAAGCCACAACAAACTGTAAACATATATTATCAACTTTCATAAATGGCAAACTTGTTAGCAAACAGTTGCTTATTTAAACATCCAGCAGACATGGACCAACATTAGCATCCATTTGGAGTCCTGTTTCAGGCAATATAATGAATGTAAGTCTGATATTTATCCTTTTTTTTTTTTGCTCTGTTTTAATCTCTACCAACTCCTGACAAAAATGTCTGTCTCTTTAGCTGCTAAATGCTCCACTATGGTTCAGCTAGTTGCTAACTTTGTCTGCCATTTGGCGCTGAGCAGGTAGTGTACAGTACAGTTTATTAGAGCTTCTTTGTTTTGCTGAAAACAGCTGTCTGCTGCCTTTGGAAACACAGTTGATGTCAGCCTTAAAAGTTAACCAAAATTATATAGTTCTGGGCTGTAAAACCAAAACAATGAGCTGAAAGATGCTAAAATGCCCCGTAGAGCTGAGGGGAACTGCAGAGTTAGGTGATAATTCTCTGGGGGTTGCACATTACAGTATAAGGACATTGTCATTTGACCCATTTTGATTTGTGCAGATATAAAGTGAAATAAAAATGTTTGATTGCAGCAGTGTACAGAGATTGATTTCAAATGAACAGCATGTGCTTTTTACTTATTTTAGTGTAAGTTCAAGCAAAGAAATGTAGTTATAATGTAGTTATAGCAACATCCATTTCATATTACCAATGCCTGGCTGCTGTATAGTGGTCATTTTGTGTTGAGGAGCAGTAATTATTTAGTCTCAAACCCTCATTCATGACTGCAGTACCATCTCAGTCCTTTGGATGGCAGTTTTGTCCACTAATCCTCATCATCAGAACAAGTCCAATCTCAACTTGAAAAGAAATTGCTGTTACTGTTTTATTGATACACATAATTGAATCAATTTCATTGAGTCCTGTTCCAGGTGAATGTTGGGCCTTTTATGAGCAGAGATACGGCGCCGTAATCAAGTTGCTGCTGCGAAGAGTGACGACTTTCATTATTCCATCTATTTAAGCAGGCAGCACCCACTGTGATCTAATTAGTATGCTGAAATCCCTTCACTAATCTTCTGTAGGACAACACATTAACCCCGAGAGCTCTAATGAACTCATCTCATTAATTAGAATAATGCCAGATTTAGTTGTAGCGTAGAGAGACGAAGTGCGAGGACACCCACTTGTCTTTCTGAAGTTTTAAGGTGTCTGCTCTTCCTGGGGGTGGAGGTGATAATGAGAGACTGCTGAATTATTTAGCTGGGAATTTTAAAACTACTGAGATATTGGTATTTCTTATTTTTTGAAGAAGACAATGCATGCTTCTGCACAATACATATTTTCAAAAAAATGTGTGATGAGCTTGGGGAAGAAATGTTTGAGACACACACACATTTGCTTCTCAAGGTCTTGGATGACTTTGAAATGAACATGACTGAAAGAAAGAAACAGAGGAGAGACCTGGGGAAAAGCTGGATCGACATGGCATTTTTTGGTTAAGATGGTCATTTTTTCTGTCCCATCTCCAGCACTCTGGGGAAACACTTGAACAAAGAAAATATATTGAGTCCAGTAGCCTGTTCTTTAGCCCGAGGAGAACAATCATATTCAGCTGATTGAGGACAAGAGTGCATATCTAAAGATGGCCACCTGAACCTTGTTTTATCAGCTGACATCATATCTGAGCACATATATATGAGGATAAATATCCACAATAAGGAGAAGAAAATAAAAAACAACATGAAAAAGAACAAAATGAAGAAAGAAATAGTTCAATACTCATATCAGTAGATGTACAGTAAGCTTTTAGCAGAAATGCCAGCAGAATTAGCAGTTTAGCCTTGTAAAAGCAGCAGTACTAGGAGTTTAAGTAGCTAGGCTATATTAGCACTATGATTAGTTGTAGTACTACTAGACAGAGTATTATTATTGCTATTTTAATTAAAGGAATAGTTCAGCATTTTGGGAAATACCTCTCTCATGTCTGTGTGGTAAACATTAAGCTACAGCCAGCAGCCGGTTAGCTTAGCATAAAGACGTCCAAAGGCAACAAAATCAGTCTACCCACACCTCTAAGTTTCATAGTATTACTTCGGCACATAACCCCTTGTAAAACCACAACTTGTCGTCTTTTACTTTTCAGCTTTTGTATGGAGCAAACAAACAAGATATAACACAATAGTGAGCTTTAGAGGTGCTGGTATGAGGACTTTGTTATCTTTGAACAGAGCCAGGTTAGCTAGTTCCCCCCTTTTCAGTCTTCATGCTAAGCTAAGCTAACTAGCTGCTGGCAGTCATATGCTGGCTTCATATTTACTGTACAGACATGAAAGTGGTATCAATTTTCTCATCTAACACTCAGTCAGAAAGCAAATAAGTATATATATTTCATATCCATATTCCATGAAATATATTCCAAAATGTCAAACTATACTTTAATTGCATTTACTATTATTATAAACAGTAGAAAGTTGTAGTGGTAGCCTTATTCATAATAATAATAATAATAATACAAACAATGGCAGCAGAATAGTAGTAGTATGGTATTAGTAAAACCTTATTTACATCAAAATATCAAATTAGCAACTGAGTGTAGAAACATGAAACAATTCACCCATTTATATGATAAAAGCATGAATTATCTACAGGTACTTTATTATTTAAAGCTATAGATAACCAGTGAGTATCCATTACTGCCAACAGATAGCATCTATTGCACTCAATACAGTGCATGTGTTGGATGTAATAGGATTCATTAGGTAGTTAACATGCGACATTGACAGTGGAGGAAAAAGTGGAAATCATTATAATTCACAGCACAAATCCTCTGGAGGCGAACCGTCTAACCTGACAATTAACTTCCCCAGCGGGAAAAGCACTGTTTGAGACTGCGGGGGGGGGGGGGGGGCATGTATATCAATTAATTATGTGTGCAAGTTGAGGATTAATTAAGGGGGTGTTTAAAGTTGCCAGAGATCATCTTTGTATCACAATAATTTTATGCAATTTGAGCACAACTTTTTGGCATGTCTCTCTCAAAGCAAGGACGTCTACAACCTGAATTACAAAATCACAAAAAAACATTTCCTCACTTCCCTAAGAAACAGAGAAATGTTAATCATAATAAAATATGAATACAAATATTTACATCTGCTCTGACAGCCTGTATGGCAGGATCTATAATATTGTCTGCGCCACTTATAGCTTCATTCTGTGTATTTCATTCATTTAATGGTGTAATGGTGAGGAACTTGCCTTGCCTTGCATAATAAGTATAGGCAACATCTATTATGTAGTACTATTTAGTAATAAAAACAGCACAAACAACACTCTTCCTCCTTCTCCTTCACAAACAGGTGGAGAGCAGGTTCAATAGGTCATGGAGGAGATTTCACCTTTGCTTATATGGAGGCAGGAGACACCCTGCAGCACATATGTGATGTGATGACTAACGGATCATAACATTTTACCATGGTAGAGTATATCTAAATTCACTGTAAGTGTACAGGTTTGTGTTTTACGACCCTCCACACAGAAATAGTTAAAAACATTATAAGCTTTAAAGGGAGGAACTATCTGCACTATGATTTCAGGCAGGACAGCAAAAATCTACTGTATATAAGTTACTAAAGTCTGGCCTATGTTAAGACTAATGTTTACAAAATCGCCATGCTCTTTAGAAACGATGATTTTTAATTGTTTTTTGATGCTCTGACAGTCTTGTGTGGCCGTCATGTTTTCAGTCATTTATAGTCAAATAGAAAAGGAAGGAGGTGGTGAGTTAGTTAAGTGGTCTTTTCCCACGTTATCTCAATAACAGCAATAAGCTGTGGGATTTGTGGCACACTGAATGCCCTTTATTAGGAATGAAAGGACTGGAGATTATATCAGGAAATCCCCCTGAAACACACACATACACACAAACGCGCACACACATAAGCACACAGCGGATCATCTTGATACTGCCAAACATCCTGTATAGGAGTTTAATACAGGTTTTGATGGACAGTCAAACAGCAAAAACACAGATATGGACATAAAAATCTCTGAAACACATGTAGACCAATCAGGTAATGTGAATGTGAATATTGTTGTGAAAATTATGTCATTAGATTACATTAGACTTGTTGTAATATGTATGTCTTCTCCTGCTCCTCTCCGTTATTTCTATAAACTTATAACATGTCATTTTCTCATTTTCCAGCACAGACAAAAGGGGTTCAAGTAAATTAGCACTGGCAGACGGTTAACATTCACTGCAGAAATGTAGATGACTTCTACAACAGTAATTAACGCATGCTGGCATTTGAATCTTCATTTTGCTAATGATATGCATGGTATTAATTAGGCCTAAGTGATTAACATAACAACCAATGGACAATGTCCTGGGGTAAGAGCAGGGCTTTTTTTTATTAACTCTCCCTAAAGCCATGGGCTCATTAATAAATCCTCACAGACAGCTCGGCTAACCTTGGCAAGTATTGTGAGTCATGTTGAAAGTAATTCAGTAAACTCTGTAGACTGAATTGAAAGCTGAAGAATATGTTAAGAAAGTAAGGACACAACAGAAAAAGAAAAGAGAATTGTAACAAACTGAGGAAAACTGTCAAACAAATAAAAGAAAACAGAACATACACAATGGACAAGATAAAAACAAGATAACAGCCTTTTACCTTTTACATTACACATAATCAGTTTTCCCATTGTTAATGCAAAGATATTGATTGGTGCAGCTTTAAGAAAAAGGTTTTAACATGGATCAGCATGGATCTGATCCAAAACCGTAGCCTTTGTCATAAGAATCCGCTATGTGACACAGTTCAAAGAAGTTGTGGAGTGAGTCAAAACAACAACAGAAGCTAATAAAGTTACATTCAAAAAACCTCAAGACTGAAAGAGTCTTGAGGTTCAATGAAGATGTTGTTTGGTCTACCAGTCAATTCTATACTTAACCCATCAACATAGACCAAAAAATGAAGAATGAACCTGTTATTGATAGTCCAAGAGATCAGAGAAGTGGCCTGGAGACTGGGCTAGAGTCCTGCAGCCCTGTGAAGACCGAAATCTCACCTGCCTTTGAATTCTTTGTCATTCAAAACTCCAAGGACATCAGAGGATCACCTCGTTCTCCAATTCGGCCCATTTGTGTGATGTGGCTGGCCTTCTCAGAGCCGAGCGGGTAGCCGGTGGGACTTCCAATTCATTGAAGGGAGGAGCAGAAGACTGCCTGAAGGGTCGACTCCCCTCTCTGGTGAGCCAATTTAGTTTGACCTCTCGTACCGTCTCCTGCGTTGCGAGTCCAGATAACTGTCCTCCAATCTGGCGGCTTTGTCACGGTTGAGCTCTGGCAGCAGCGGAGCAGCTGAACCTGAACATCCACAACCGGAGGGATTACCGTGTCTTCACTGAGGACCTGAGTGAGGGGAGGATTGATGCCTTTTTTGCTGACATTTTCCTGTCTCTGAAATAGTAGATAAGAATTGGGACACCAGAGTGGGCTAGAGAGTAGAGCTAGCCCTACTGTCCTGTAACTGGAAGGTCAACGGTTTGATCCCTTGAACTGCCAGGGTGTCCTTGAGCAACAAGGACGTGAAGAGTTGGCTACAATTACACCTACATTTGATTTTCCTTGGTTAAAGTCAGCCTGGTAACATTTACTTTGGTGTATTTTTGGTTCTTTCAGGTTGTCCAGTTACAACAGGGGTTATAAACAAAGGTCACGTGACTTGTAAGCGCTTGGTTAATTGGACAGGTTTGAGATTTTGATCCAGCCATATTAGATTCCTGGGACCAAGCAAGTGTTTGGTTTGGGAGAAGAGCGAGAACATTAACAAACTAATGTCACAGTGTCGCCATTGATCATCAAAGCAGAACTTTAAATCTAAATGAGAACACATCTTGAACCCTTGCAGCATTCTGTCTAATTATCATTTCCCTGAGTTAACCTGCGCCGGCTGTACCTCAGCATGGGGTTCATTATTCAGAAGGGTGAGGATGGTTCTGACCCTGTATCTTCACCACACATCACACTCATTAGTCACAGCTGGGTAAGGCAGGATAAGCCCACTATCTAGCTTTTAACATCGCACACAACACTATTGATCAGCTACTGGCTTGGGTACTTTTCACTGTCTGAGCCAGAGGGCAATTAAAGAGTAAACACACACGGAATATAACCTGAACACACTTTAGTTATCTCACATAGTCAAGTAGGAGAAACACACTGATCTTTGAGTGAACTTCGTTGACTTGAATAAATAGAGGATTCAAAGTCAAAGTGTGTTGTTTGCATAGATGACAAAAGCCTTGCAAAAATGGCCCAGTCAGACTCCTTTCAAAACATCAAATTCACCACTATAAATATGCACAAGCATGTATAACAATCAGTCTGGTGCAGACTGACAAAACATGTTTCTGGTGAATTAAAACACCTGATACATCAGACAGAAATATTTGTCTTTTATTGAATATTCAACATCAGCCACTCATGCCTTCCACTGCCAATACAAAGATTTTCCCCTGACTGCAATAACACAAGAAGAATCTGTAAAATCTTTATTTGGATTTGTTGTGAATTCAACTGAATTATTGTAATGTGTACACTTGAAAATGGTATGGTAAAACTATGCAAATGCTGAAATCAATAGATACTGGTTACCCTAGTCATGTTGCCTAAATGTTAACTCAGTTGTTAAGTACAGTATACTGTATATATATATATATATA
>LKNJ01001366.1:39520-94216 GCA_002120245.1 Maccullochella peelii | reverse complement strand
GGGCAGGGGCAGACTTAACTGGGGCAGGGGCAGACACAGGGGCCTGGGTTGATACAGGGACCGCAGAGGACTTGACTGGTGCAGGGGCAGCCACGAATGGAGCTGATTGGGTAGAGGCTGGCTCGACCTTAGCCACCTTCTTCTTCTTTTTCTCTTTAGGTGAGGGAGCAGGTGAGGGCTCAGCAAGAGCAGGGCTTGGTTCAGCAGCAGTCTTGGGCTGGGTGTCTGTTGGGGCTGCAGTTGGTTTAACCTCAAAAGCAGGGACAGGCTCAGGAGCAGGGGCAGCAGCTACAACTGGGGCAGCAACAGGCTCAATGACCATGTCATCTGCTTCAGCTTCCTCTTGAATTTTTTCAGGCTCTGGGATCTTTCCATTAGGCTTTTCTTCTTTCTTCTTTCCACGGCTCTTCTTCTCAGATACTTTGTCCTTCTTCTTTTTCTCAGAGCGAGCAGACTGTACAGTACCCAACTCTCTGCGTTGTTTAGCCAGGGCCTCCTCATAAGAGGTCTCCTTCATGGAGAAGGTGGAGACAAGAGCAATCCCGACAGCAGAGATCACCATGAATCCACCAAACACCATTATCCCAAGGGTCTGGGGGTCATAGATATCCATTGTTCAATTTCAGTTGACCTAAAAAGAGAGTGGCAGAATAGTTAACACAGTTAACAACTAAAAAGCTTATTTTTCTAAAAGAAACTGTAGACAAACAAAGACCAGGGATTTCTACGAGGGGAGATAGAAGCTCATATACTAATTCATAGGTAAGACAAAACTGTAATATTGCCAACAGTATTTCTCAGAAACTGAACTGACAGTAGCTGTATTAACACAGCAGTTGATGAGATTGAGTTTAATGCCATATGGAGAACAACCACAGCCTTTACTGTCAAAAGCCTCAAGGTGTCACCATTATCCCCATAAACTTTGCCCTGAGGCTGGCTACATAATGCAGACCAGCAAATCTTATCAGCAAACTGTGTGACAAACAGCAGCTGCTCAAAACCCACTTTCCATATACTGTAGCCTTCCACCTTGGCCAAAGCATATGTTCATACAGCTCAAATTCACCCTTCTGGATTCCCCCCCAAACATATAAAGAAAATCTTCTATGAAACATTTCATTAAAAATATGGTTTACAACTTGAAAGGTCTAATTCACAGTATTTTGTTTCAAAAGTTTCTGACTTGACAGATTTAATTTCTTTGCACATTAAAATGTTAATTTTGGATTATTACACTGCTGTTGTAAGGTGGTAATTTTACTCATCAGGAGAATTATTTTTGTTGCATTATACAACCAGAAACGTACCAAAATGTTGTCAATTGAAAATTGTCAGTTTGTGTGTGAGGAGTAAATATAAAGATAATCTGAAAATGACTCGTGTCACCTTTTTCACATTTGATGCAGATGCTAAGATTATCAGAGCTATTATGGAATTAAATGCATGTGTGAAAGGGGCTCAAGATACAACCTAAATATGATTCTAAGGCAGGGAAAGAAACCCAAACCATATAGGCAAAAAGGGTTGCCAAATTTCCCAGCAGTTGGATGATGGTTAGTGTTAATTTCCTGCCCTGTAGAAAAAAATCCCTTAAAGGGTCTTTCAACTATCCCTTTAAGGCTCTTAAAGGGGCAGGTCACAAACCAGAAAGTTTAGCCTGCAGGGGAGGAAAGTTGGCAGAGAGTAGATGGCAGCTCGTTGTTTTAAAACAAACCAACATTGTGACTGCTACTACTTCAGAATAATCGAAACAGAGTCCAGAGTCCCTGTTCATTGCAGGGAAGAGCTACAAATGAAAGGGAAGAGTTTGTACTGCCTCCTAATCTGTGATGTCACACGTCAGTGCATCTCCACTCACACTAAACTGAAAAAGATGACTTCAAGAAACCAACTGTGGGTGACTTTCTGAAGATGAGTGCATCTCAGGGTCTTAAGAGACAGGATTATAGGATGAAACTTACTAAGGTGTAACAGTTACAAACTGTATACCCTTTAAGTCTAAAATATCTGGCTTTCATTCATGGGCAATGGAATATCTACAGTGGGTGCATTAATACATAGAATATAGTCTTCAGCTAAAATGAAAATCTATTTACTTTATTAATCCATGGAGGTAAAATATGTAAATACATATATTTGCTTTCCTTTAAAGACAGTACTTGCATTTCAATACTTTGTGTTTCAGACATATCGTAAGGATAAGAAACATTCGTACAAAAATTTTATCCATAATTTAACACAAACGCATTGTCTTCCAAGAACTTCCAAGATAGTTTACTTAATATTAACCTTATACTAAAATGATCATACCGAGACCACAACTGAAAAAGGCCTCGAAGATTCATGAGACATTAAGGACACCCTACATCGTTATCCATTCAAACATGCTTTAAAACATAGAGGGCGTAATCGTTAAATAATTTTTATGTGATATGCTTTTAAGCATTACTTGCAAGCTAGCACTGTAGCTAACACTATGAATCAATGAACTTGGCTATCGTCCTGCACATTATGGTACAAAGTGTCGGTTTGCGTTACAAAACTGCGTTCCAAACGCTGTAATAAAACCGTAAACTAAATAGCTAGAGAGGGAAAAAATCTAAAATAATTTTACATAACTTTAATCAGCTGTCTTTCTGTACTAGTAGTTAGCTCAGGAGTTAGCAGTAGACAGCGTTCCAAGCTAGCTAACGGAGGCTCAATGAATAAAAAAATTCCAAGATTCCCACACTTACCTCGCTGGAAATGTAGCTACGTCTGCTTGCTTCAAATGGGATGGAGAAAGGGCAAAACACTTTGAGTTGTAGATGAAGTGACTTACGTGAAACGCTGCCTATTTATCCAGCTATCTCGCTAACTAGCTTTTTTCCAACGCTCTCCCCCTCACTCCGCTGGAGAATCCGTGATCGGCTGTGAAGTCGTGGCACTTCGAGCTGGCTAGACGTGCTGGCCCCGTTCCCCAGATAGCTACCATAAATCCAGAAAGCTTCTGATTGGCTGGAATGCACGCCAGCCGCAAATGAGCATGCTGGGAGTTGTAGTCTTCTACGTCTATGAAAAGGCTCATTTAGTCGGGCCGTTTTCAGTCAGACAAAAGTAGTTTGTTTGAAATGGAATGTAACTAAGTACATTTAAAAAGTGCTGAAGTTAATATTTTCAAGCAGGCTAAGGCGTCTTTAGTGTTATATTTTTTACTATTTTATTTTGAGAGAAGTTACACTACACACACATCAAAGAGAGCACTGCATTTTTTACTTCATTACATGTACAGCTAGTAGTAACAGTAGTAGTTTTGTTTGTTAAAAAAACATACAGTTTTCCCTTTATTAGCCTTAAGGTTGTTAAAATTATACTATTCTATATCTGGCTGTATCGTGTACACATAGTAGGCCTGTCAGCTTGTTCTGTTCTAGCTCTTCTTTGAAGCTATATGATGTTTTCACCGAGAGAAATATGCAAACCACAACACGTGTTTTAATGCAAATTTCCCCAAAATGCAGCCTGACATATTTGGTTTTTAGTTTAAAATAGAGTTCTGTGGGTTTGAACAATACTTGGCTGCACATCATTGTGGGGCTATTATTTGCATAGAGTATTTATCTTTAATACATCTTTTATCTCTGACACATAAATACACTGTACTGCTGATACTAAACTGATGCCTATTTTTACCAAGCAGGACTTCTACTTTTATTTAGGCTACAATTTTTTTATTATGGTGTTGCCACTTTACATTAGGAACATTTTAGTTTTTTCCACTAGGCTACTAGACAGACCAGAGCATCAGGATCATTTGACATACAAAAGTAAGCCTTTCAAGCAAGGCTACACGCCTCCCAGAAATGATCATCATTAGCCACGCCTGAATTTGCAGAAAGGTCACATACAAGTTGCAGGATAAGATTGTTAGCACTAGTGACGTCAGAGTTCTGACGGTCAGGCTTGTTTACCACACCTTCCATTATTTTAATGCCCACGATTCTAATGATTTTGTATTAATGGGATGCATTAATACAATGTGAAATCTTAAATCATTGTGTGCCTGTGTAAGTGATCAATTAAGTATGACTTGCCAACTGTCAATGAAATGTGTAGCTCCTCTGCACTAATAATAGAACATTTCTCTGTCCACACCCCAGGTCACACATTTGAAAACAATATTTATAGGCACTTGTTGCTCAGGTCTAGTCACAGATTGTCCTGGTCAACCATCAACCAATTGTATTGTAAAGAACCTCACATTAACCTCATGATACTTAACAAACAGAAAAAACACAATACATATCAATATACCAAACTCTTTTGGAAAAAAAAGAAAAACTTCCAACGTGAACTCTAACTATTTTCCATCACAAAAAAGAGCATCTTTCAAGCAGGCTAAGGCGTCTTTAGTGTTATATTTTTTACAAACAAAACTACTACTGTTACACTACACACACATAAAAGAGAACACTGCAAATTTACTTCATTACATGTACAGCTAGTAGTAACAGTAGTAGTTTTGTTTGTTAAAAAAACATATAGTTTTCCCTTTATTAGCCTTAAGGTTGTTAAAATTATACTATTCTATATCTGGCTGTATCGTGTACATATAGTAGGCCTGTCAGCTTGTTCTGTTCTAGCTCTTCTTTGAGTTTTGAGTTTAAAAATGCAACAGAGTTTAAAAATACAACAGTAAACCACATTTAAGGTACACACAACCAAGTTCTACTCAATGAAATTCGTGTCTTGTTGGTCTATGCAAGTCAATTATTTAGAACTTGAGATGACATTTTGTTTGTATTGTGTGCATGGGAGCAAATGACTGGCTGGGCAGGGTAGGGCAAGAAAAGGTTTGGCCTTTGGTCCTTTGAGCTTTGTTGTGTCAATGACATAATTGCGTTATGGAAGGAAGAACATACTTCAGATTTGCCACAAAATCCCTGTGAGATTCACTGAGAATCAAAAAGGATTATGTGATTTCTCAGTATTACATTCATTCTCATTGAATAAGTTTCCATATGTAACTCACAAACACGAGAATGCTGCTAATTTGTCACTGTGGCTACAAACTGTCACTGTCCTGAATACTGAAATTTCCAAAGGGCTCTTTTGGAGGATGTTTAGTGGCAAGCTTTCCTTAAGTTCAAACTTGTGATCTGCAATGTTTCACGCTAAAGAAGAAGAGTTGTTGTACGAGCCACTTGTGTTGTGGGTCTCTAAAAGCAGGGAGGGTGACAATGTCAGAGAGATACTGTATGAGACCACAGCCTCAGTGCTGGGAGTCTGTCTTTATAATTACTGTACCATGCAACTCAGGAGATAGAAAGGTCAACTGTAGCTGTGTGCAAATGTTACCTGATTGGAACCAGGAAGCAGCATCCTGTTCTGTTTCACTAAGGAAGCGCAGACAGTTCAGTTACGTCAGCAAGCCCTGCAGGTGCGTGGTTGTTTTACAGTGAGTTCCTTCAGAGGACACAATTTCTATTTGAGGAGGCCTTCATGCTTCATGCCTCCAGTCCTGCTCCCAAGCTTCTGTCTGCATTTATCATGACTTGTCAACTGAACAGTGTAGAGCAGTGGGACATGAGGCAGGTGCTCTCACAGGCTCAGTGTAAGTACGATGTTGCCATGTTGGGTCTTTGCTGTTCACCTTTCCAAGTTGTAAAAGACTCAGAAACACTTACATTTCATGACATGTCACGCATGAAAAGGTACATGTGAACTGATGTCTTTTTCCTATTATTTGCTCTGTCCTTGTTGTTATATAATTTTATATTATGCATTCTCATATTCCTGGGCCTGATTGTCTAAGAGCAGTGTGTGTGTGTGCCACTGGGGATTCTGATATGATAGAAAGTTTGGGATCATAAAGATGGTGTTGAATGAATTATTAATGGGCAATCACTGATAATGTCTCCAAAAGATCTGAAAAATGTGCAAAATCTTACTCCTTATCATACATTTAGAGCCTGCAAATGATCTAAGTGTGCCTAAGGGAAGATAAGGAAATTTATAAAATCAGCAAAATAAGTCTTTGAAGCAAGCAGATTTGTTCCTTTACACCAGTACAGAGACATTTTACACAGTGCATCATTGCCCCAGAAGTTGTAAAGCAAGAACTGAGGAAAATCTTTATCATTATCACACAACAGATACATATAGGGGACATGAAAAAGACTACATTTAGGACTGATACTTTTTCACTGTTTTGCACTGATATACTCAGATCAGTTTCATTTTCACACAGTGAAGTGAAATAAGCTCTCTGTAAGTCAATATCTAGACCATGGCACCATAAAACAGACAGCTCCTCTTCATGTTCCAAAAAGAGGTCTTGTTCCTTGGATCCACCATAGCAAGAATTCTTAAATGCTGTGCTTTCAAATACTGTTTGCTTTGATCGCAGTTGGCAAACTAGCCTGTTTGTACTGATAATGTGTTGTGATCTTATTGGCTGTAGTCTGTAGTTTCATCCAATCAGTGAATTGACCAAAGTCACTGTGACTGCACTACCGGCGATGTCAATATTGACAAACCCATCATGGAGGTATACTCTATGCACAATCGTTATAACTTCTCCACGTATCATTCAGGTGTAACCTTCACTGTTGTACGCCTGGAATTACTGGTAAATGAAGCGTTATTAAGCACGGTTACCATCATTTTCTAATAATCAATATGTAGCATTAGGATTTCTTTCGCAATACATTAAGGAGTACTGCAAAAAAAATAATCAAAAAACTGGCATAAATATCTATCTTAATATACACATTATAAAGATACACTGACTATAATGCAAAGACTAGCAGAAATGACCTGGTACACAAATGGCAGAGTATTTGTTTAGGTCATGTTGCTTAGTGCTGCTCAAAAAGTAGGGCATGAAATGTGCATTTTGGTGGTGGTGATTCCCATGAGCACCCTGGCATTTCCTCAAAGCTTACCTAATACACCACATGGTCCCATCGCAGCATCCACTGTGGTCAATGGATTTAACACAAACATGCATACAGCTGTGTTAAAATTCAAGGGCCCACACGCTAAAACTAGCGATACAGTGGATAGATGGATACAGCCACCTAGTGGTATGATGAGTGGTGAATACAGATTCAGTGTATTTTCATACAACAGAAAACAAATACAGAATGCCACGGATCAAACTTGGGAAAGTAGGATTTATTCAATGCCATTATTACAAATTTATAAAATGCTAATGTTCTGTAAGAAAAGCATCATGTAAAGGAATTCACACAGCTGGAATCCATTAGAAATACATTCAATTTCTTAAAAAACTATAATGCATTTTAACACTCCATTGAGCCTGGTCATGATTTTCTTTAATCTTCTTTGTGCTTTTTTTTTTTTTTTTTTTTTTTAATTGTTTAAATTAAACAAACTGTTTAGAAGATCTGGTAAATATATCAGGTCTGATACACCAGACAATAACAAAGGGATATTTATGGCAAAATTAAAAAAAAAACATGCTGAAAACGAAAGAGCAAGTTGGCAGTTGGTTGGGATAAAGAAGCTGCTGAGGACATAATACATGTAGTGCGGGTTTATTACGAGTGCCCTGTGCAAAACCAAAATGCGGACTCACAGTCATTACTAGTGTTGATAAAAATGCTAGATGCTTATTGTTTGACTTATTCTCCTCACCAATCTCTTGCTGAAATCTTCTATGATTCATCTATATTTGCATCTTTAGTAACGGTGGGATCTGAACAGCAATGTGGGGATCAATGCAACTGTCCATTCCTGAGGTGAAGTGCAGCTATTTTAGAACACTTTTCTGATTTTTAAGTCGGTCATGAGTTTCCTTACTAGAGGGTTGGTTTGGGTGTACTCTAATCTCAGAGCCCGGGAATGCAGAGCATGAGGATGTTTTTCCAGGCACTAGTTTTGCTTCTGTAAAACTGTTCCAGTAGCAAATTTAAAAATCCCCCCAACAGATTAAGCATACTGAATCAAAAAACTTAGGTTATGGCTATGCGAAAAACACTCTCTAAGCCTTTCAAAAAAGGTATTTAAAAGTGTATATGAGAGAAGAGGTTAGAGTCAGAATTTATGGAGGCAGAAGTACGATCAAAAAGGCATAGATTTGCATAATGTAAAAATGAGAAAACAAGAAATGAGGGGAAAAAAGAAAATCACCTCTATCGGTGCTGCAAAGGAATGGAAGACTTTAATGTTGGCAGCCTCATTCTCTGGAGGCATTCACATTGAGTTAGACTTCCATAAATGTTGGAAAAGGATGGACCAGGCAGGGACCAGAGGACAGAGACTCTGTAAACATGAAGACATTCTGCTTAGAAGACACTTGGTCTTGTGCAGGGTTTTAAAGTGGCATCAGACCCATAGGTGGGAGCAGGGATAGGGCTTGGATTCATGTCCGTGCAAGGCCCCGGGGATGCCAGGTTTCCATTTGCTATGACTCTCGTCACTTGGTGATGGTAGGACAGGAATACTTGAAAACATGTCAGTTGCTCTTGAGCAGGTCAATACATCCCTGCAATAGAGTCACATTGTTCTGTGGAGACAGGAGAAAACAGTATTAATACTCCTGAAGAATAGAGTCATGAGGACATCCAATATCACACCAAATAAAACATTTAAATGCACACTTGTATCCCAGTTATAATCAGGCTTTTGAGTATACCATCTAATATGTTTGCACATGTAAACAAATCTCACTCACTTATGGAAACATCAACAAATTGTTATCGTGATTATGAGCAAACCGGATAAGCTTGCTGGGTGATTTTGAAAATAAACAGGGATGCTGTGGCATGTAAACACCATCACCATGTCCAGGTATCTGGATAATATTATAATAAAGTACACAGGGCAATGGAAAATAGGGGTAGTGAAAGAGATAAATAAATCTGTATTTCTTTTCCAATTCAAAGGTCCTTTACTTTGGTGATTTATAATTTTGTCTCTTGGAGCATTCAAACTAAACCAGTGCTGACCAGGGAGAAAACAACAACACACCAGTGGTAGATGACAAACGCAGTAAGCAGAAAACTTCTTTTTGCAGATAAAAATTGTATAAAGCTATTCTATAAAAGTTGCAATAAACTCAGGCAAACCAGCAAATGCATCAACATATGGGGCCAGATGTATAAACAACATAAAACTGGTATTTACAAAACAAACAAAATACGGTGAGAACGTTCGCACCTCATGCATACATTTTTACACATGATTTTCTGGAGCATGAAATGAAAAATAAGGTGACAGAATCAAATTATGCACCATTATTCTTTTAGTTTGTGTGCCAGTTTTACTACTGCAGTCAATGCACATATTCATAATATACCAAAGGTACATTTATAAACTCTATTTTAAATTAACTGTTTTTGCATTCTCAGTTTTAGTCGTCACTTTATATTATAATAATAATAATGATAAATATCATTTTTATAGCTATCACTTTTCCGACATTTGATGATTTAAATATAACTGCTGATGGAGTTTGCAGGTGCATGAGAGATTCATTAATGGCACTATGGCTGTGTAATGTAATTATACTTCATCAACATTATACCATAGACACAAAGTGTATGTCCCTATAAGAAATTTAGTGTAAAAATCACCACACTTCATCACAAAGTATAGGTGATAATGGTAAACTATCACATGGCTGTATTGTGCTGCTCACCTTGGCGTGTTTTATCTCAAGCTCAGCCATCTCTATGAGGTTCTTCCTGAAGGCCACAACACGCCTGCCCTTGAAACTGGTGAGTTCTAGGAGGATAACAGTGTCCAGGTTTAAAAAAGGGCTTGCGCAGTGCATACCGTTTTACACACAAACAAACGAGTACAGAATGAGCCTGCATCTCTTATGGATGCACAAACCTTTCTTCCCAGACTCTGAGAGCTTGTCAAATTTCTGCAGGCACTGCTGCTGGTGCTCCTCTGCCTGGGGAATGTCCTTGCTCTTCAGTCGAGCCTTGTCCAAAGCCTTATTAGAGTTCTCGTAGTCTGCTAATGCCCGGGCTCGCCTGTACAGAAGGTCCTGCCATGTTCCAGATAGTTTCATATGAGAAATACAAGAATGAATAGCAGACCAAATGAAAGTGTACTTGAACTATTTTAGAGATAACTTGCCTTCATTTGGAAAATCTCTAACAATCCATGAACATCGAATAATTTCAAGTTTGCAAAAGACATATTTTAACAGAAGATGTGCTGGACAGAAAAGTATTCTCCTCAAATGCAATTGTTTCAATTTGAATAAAAACACAATTGATCCTCATGCTGAATACAGATATGAACATCTCTAGTACCACGTTGACTGGAAAATGACTGGTCTGAGCAGTTTTTTATATCAACGAGTATTGATCTGTCTGGTCGGAATGGGTCGCAGAAAGAAAAGATAAACGTCTCACCTTGGCAGCCTGGATATCTCTCATGTAATATCTTAGGAGCTCTGTGAGTTTCAGCTCCTGGTCAGATGCCACTCTTCCCTCCACTTTCTGCAGGGACACAAGTAAAGACAAACAGTAGCTCCCCACAATGGATTTATAAAATCAGGACAAATATTTACAAAGCTGTCTAAGTTTGTTGGTAACTGAAGTTCTACTTACTCTCAGCTTCTCAAACAGGTCTGACAACTTCTCCAGGTGCCTGAGGAAAAAAAAAAGTAAAGCCATAACATGGAAAACTCAATTAAGTCTTTGATAAATATGTGAATTAATCCAATTAGAATACAAATTCCATCACAACCAAGCTTTTAAAAATCACCCATACAAGGACTGTTTTGTTGCAGTCCACAAAATAAGGCCAAAAGAGAACCATTGATATAATCTTTCCAAGTATCTTTGCATAAAACTCTTTAAATTATACATTACACTCACTTCTTATTTGCCGTACTATCTTCAGCAGAGAGACTGCTCAGAGTGGCAGAGACGTGAATGTAATCATCCGCAATATCTGTAATAACAGAAATTCGCAGTCAAAACGAAGCTAATTCCAAATATAAATTATTCCACTCCACACAAAAAATAAAAACCCTGCAATACTTTTATGCGCGCGGGTCATTTTCTCTGCTTTGGCAGTGGAATCTTTTATCTTGCTGTAGTAGTCGAGCAGGAACGTCTTCTCCTGCTCAAAAAAGTCATCGACTTCCTGTGTAGGAAACAATCACACAGACAAAGGTAACTGAGGAAGTGGCTATGACATTCATGGTCATGCATATAAACTGCAAGCAAATCATGCAGAAGCCCCACCTTTATTCCTGAGATAAGGACCTCATCAGCTGACTTCACCATGTTTTTAAAGAATCCTCCAAACATTTCCTTGGCATTCTTTCTTCTCACAGTGAGCTAAAAGGACACGAGAGGAATAGGATTTATTTGTTAAAGCATGTTATATGATGCTGTGGGAACTAAGTAGAGATTGAAGTAATGTTTGTGATTGTACCAATATGGTCCACAAATACATGTAGCCTATGCTCTGTTATCAGACTAGTACCTAAGTATCTAAAGTGTTTAACTCTTAGCTAAATTCTGTTAACAAACACCACAGCCACTGACTGACAAAGCCTACATAGATAAGCATAACTGCTGATCACAGCAGGATGTAAGCCATGTGTCACAAGAGTCCAGTAAACTCTACTTCCTCTCTTTTCAATGGACAACACGGAAAGGAAGTCAGCATTATGAGGAACTCACATCCTGGTCATACTCTAAGAAAATCTGGAAGTTTCTGTCTTTGCTCAAAATGGGGTGAGAAGACAATCTCTGCAGGAAGACTTCGTGCACTTGGACAGTTTTCTTGAACACGGCCAGGTATTCACTAAAAAGAAAAGAAAACATTACACAGACAATTAGATACAGCAAGAAGATATTTTCTGTAAAACTATATGTCACATTTGTTTGAGTGCCACACTCACGCCTCCAGCTCCTGCTTCATTTTAGTGTACTCGTCCTTGGTCATTGTGGCTTCACCTTCCCCCAGTTTGTGCATCTTCTCTCTTGGGCTCTCAAAGTCAGGCTTTGGGGGCGCTGGAGGAATCTATGAATGATAAAGCAGGAAATAAATGACTTTAAAGATTCATGATTCAGTTTAAATGGTCTTGGGTAATGTGTATATACTATTATATTTTTGTAAAAAATATTTTTCAAAAGCATAACTGCTTGACTCTTTTGGAATTCCAACTCACTATTAGCCCAGCATAGTCCTCTGTCTCAACCAGAGTGTCATGTAGCCAGTTGAAGTCTTCATGCTGCCTGGGAACGGAGAACTCTGGCTTCTGGAAAGAGCTAAGTGTGGTCTGGGAATAGACAAAATTTTAGAGTATTTTGTAAAGAAAACTGTCAAGATATCAGCAAATACCTTTATAGAATATTCTTAAGGTTAGGAGTAAATTTTTGTGTTGGAATGTGTAAGTGTTTGGGTACAAAATTGTTTTTTTTTTAACCTTTGTATGGACGGTAAACTTGACTTTGTCCCTTTCACAGAGTGCATCAGGAATGTCAATGAGAAGAGAGGCATCATTGTTTAGATCCACAGACACAGAACGCATCTAAGGAGAAAGAAGGTTATCAAAAAAAAAAAAAAAAATTTTGCTGACTCATCTTATGTATACACAATAAATATCACTTGTCACATACAAATGCAATTGTTTTTTCCTTTGGTTTGCAGTCACTTGGTTTTTAATGCTGCTTTGATGAAATATCCAGCAGGTCTCTCATCTGATCATCATTATGGACTATATCATGAATGTCATTTGATTTACTTTACTTTGGCTTGATTTGACATTTTATCTACAGGGTTGCCTCTCTGACATTTCTTTAAACTGTAAAAAAAAGTGGGGCTGCATGTAGCAGAGACACTAATAAAACACAGGTCATGTTCTGTTAGCAGCTACAATGTTGAGAGCCTGATGCCTCTGATTCAACACCCACCAATCCTGACTGGCTACAACTTCACAGTGAGAACAAACTAAGGTATACAGATATACAAAAGTAAAACATGTTAGACTGGGAACAGTCTTAATCCATAGACCTCATGATACAATCAAAAAAAGAATTTTCTAACGTGCACAGGGCCTTCCGAATTCAAAAATGCACAAAACTGTAGTACTGCAGATCTTTCTTCCATGAGTTGAGGAGTTGAGAAGTTAAGAGCAAGTGTCTGGGTGGTGTTGGATAAAATGTCTGGAGGCAGTCAGTTTTGGATCTAACAGTAGGTACAGACTCCAGGCCCGCTTTGGCTTAAGAGCTAGTTCCACACCCTTGTTGATCTGTTATATTATAACATAAAGAATAAACATAGTCTTGACTATTTACTCTCTCGCTGGTGAAAGAATACACATACTCAGTTGCCAGTCTATTAGGTACACCCCTCATGGAGAATATAATGTTCAGTTTTTGTGGTCACTTTTGAGGCTGTAGTTTGTAGTTTTACCTCACTGATATACACGTGATGGACAAACTATTAGAAAGTCCTCTCAGTATAACACAATATAATTCAACAGCAGCACAAACTACATCCTCCAAAATGACCATAAAGTTGAATCAATACCTCTCAAAAACAGAACCTGCAAAATTAAATCAAAAAGGCCATGATCTGGACACCTATCACAATGCTAATACTTTAAGCGCACTACAAGTCCACTGAGTTGTTAAGTGGCAGTTTGCTGCACAGCTCTGCAATAAAGTAGTTTAATGGAGTAAAAGTAGAAGATATAACCTTAAAGCCATACGGGCTATGTTACACGTTGTAATATATAATGCACCTCCCTCTCTGTAATGAACAGCTAGCATTAACCGTTACATGTTTTAACACGTTCAGTAAGTTAGGTAGCATTAGCAAACAACACTGTTCCGCATAACAGTTTAACACTACTCGTTTAACGTTACTCGCTTCTTTATAGCTTCATCAATAACGCGTTAGCTAGCTTTAGCCAGAGGCTAGCGTTATGCAGACATTAAACAACACAAGTTAGCGACAATAACTTAGCCAGAAAGCAGCCGTTAGTGTTAGCTACAACGTTAGCTAGCTACCTTAATGCTCCCAGTGCTGACTCTAGGTGCAGTTTACATCCCAACTTTCATTTAACTTACTTTTTCCTTATTGCTTTCGTCTATGGTGGATGTCATGATGGGACTGAAATCAACGAAATGGCAAGAACAGGCCAACAACAACCCAAATAACAAAACTATATGCAGGAAGCTCTCCCCTCTGCTGACTGGTTAGCTGCCTGACGAGCTGTCAAATCGTTTTGTCGCCCCCATCCCGATGATGGAAGATTAAATCCCGCCTCAAAGGGAATATGAGTGGACAATATCGAATTTACAAATGCTACGATTGGTTTTTAACCTAATCAATCATACTACAGTTCTATGCCTGTGGTTTGAGATATAGGATTTATGATAACTTCTTTTCAAACAGCAATGTTACATTTTGTTATCATTAGGTGACGAACAGATGAGGCATAATGAGCAGAAAATGTAAATGAAAGTAACTAAAATGAGGATCACCGAGACCACACGGATGTATTTCAATGATACACTGCACATTATGGGTAATGTAGTTTCTACGCGTTATTTTTCCCCCACCTCGTTTACGTCATGTCCCGCCCCTACTCTTCCACTGATTGGCTAACTCTGCCTAAACCCGTATATGCCTAAACTCTAGCCCTAATCTTAACCAACCAAACCAAAGGAGGCAACGAGTACTAGCCAATCAGAGGCAGAGTCCCCACCTTTACAAATGCAGCCATGTTCCGTAAACCCGGAACTTCCAGCTACGGAAGTGTGTGCAACAGAAGTGGCGCGTCGTTCAGAAACAATTGTATTTGTTTGGACCAGTTACCCTGGAACACATTGGGGCAAGTACCGTCACCAGAATGAAGGCAAACATCTTAAATGTACTGTAAAAGTATTGAAACCACTGTACGTATATGTAGTTAGGTAACTAATATCTTATAGTCTTCCAAGCTTGTAACGTCAGCGTAAAAGTCGCCAGAATGTTCATTCTTAAACGCGTGGTGTCCATTGGAGGCATCATTGTCCCTCAGTGTACATCCCTCTCTGTGAGCAGTTTCACTTCTTGCTATTGCCTAACATCCCCAAAGAGACACAGCCCGTACAGCTCAGTGGACAGTGAGCGGTACTCTTCTCTTGTGAAGTCTGTCATGTCATCTAGGGTCAGTTCGCAAACCCCCGAGACCCTCCAAGCGGAGGACGACCACATTTATGGACCTGTTGTCAAAGCTCAAGTGCCCTCCTCAAGACCAGAGAGGGTGCCTAAAACCCTTCATCCCTTCTTACACTGCGAAGAGACTTTGGAAACAGAGGAGCCAGAGTCAGGACCTCCAGTGCGGATTGGGTTAAACCGGGACCAAGGCGGGTCTTTCGTACCGAGTGTGACCCGCATTCTTCAGCAGACCCTTACCCCAGAGCAGATCTTCTACCTGGAGAGATGGAAGAGGAGGATGATCGCACAGCTTGGAGAGGAAGGCTTCAAAGAATACAGTCAGAGTAAGTTTTGTAACATTAATGTAACCTGCTACTGTGTGGTAACTGTATTGTGGGTATTGTGGGGTTTCTAGAGGCAGGACAAACTGAAAAGTGACAAAAGTTGTTGTATTCAATCAGATTTATTCAGGCAAGGGAAGCTTTTCCATTCAGCTTTGGAGGAAATTCTGACGTCAGGTGCAACATGGAAGAATAAAAATCCTTCAGAGACACCAGAGTATCCACCTGAAGTACAGGGGTACATGGAGAGCATCTCTCACATACTGAAGGATGTCAGTGCAGTGAGAGCTATTGAAAGCACGGTGCAACATGACACGCTGAACTATCTGGGAGTCGTGGATTGCGTTGCTCGCTACAGGTAAATATTCTGATTTGCAAACAAAGGTAGGCTCGACTTTTTCTATACCAGACTCGACTTATCTCACTACTTTTGCTACACTCACAGCCCATTTTTGTCCGCAGGGGTGTACTATGTGTTATTGACTGGAAGACTTCAGAGAAGTCCAAACCATTCCTGAGCAACACATACGACAACCCTATTCAGGTGGCAGCCTACGCTGGGGCTTTGAACAATGACGGAAACTACAAATACCAGGTGATCTACTGAGAACAATGATGTGATGATCATTTAATTCTATGCTTTTCTCCCAGATTGTTTAACCATCTTTCAGCCTGAAGTCAGATTGCTTATTTAAAAGATACATTATAGAATCTATGTTTAATCTTTGCAATTACTGTATGTCTGCCACAGTGTGTCACACAAAAGAACAACCTCATACCCCACTGATCTCTCCACATTGCAGGTTGAAAATGGACTCATTGTAGTAGCCTACAAGGATGGCTCACCTGCCCATGCTCATCAGCTGAGCTCAGAGCTGATGTTGGAGTACTGGAAAGCTTGGTTGATTCGTATTGAAGCATTCCTAGAACAGCGGTAAAGCAGTCACAGCAGTCTTTACTATTCCTTTCAAAGTAATGTCAATTCTGGTTCCACTTTGTTTTTAATAAATCATGGATTTTATTCAAGAAATACATGCATTTACACTGTTTATGTTGTTATTAACCTGGTTCATTTGGTGACTCGAGGATTTTTAAATCTAATTGATTAATGAAGTAGTCAAGAAATCATTTTAGGCTGTAGTTACTTGTGTGGCAAATGTCTCATTAAATGTGACTTTTTATAAAAGAAAAAAAAAATCAATAATGAGCATTGTCATTACCTGAAGCCCTACCACAAATTTTAATTTCATTTACACCTAGAACCAGGGCAGTGTGGATAAAAAAAACTGATTACTTAAATGTCCCATTAATTTCTAAACATAGGGTGCTTTGAGATGAGATGTGTGAAGGGTATGTTGTCCATGAAACAGGTTATTTCAGTTTAAGGCATTTGAACCTGAACTGAAAATACAATGTGCTCCCATGCAGGCAGCTTTTCCACCCTAATTTCTGACTAGCATATTCAGTGTATCTTTCCCCTTTTCCATGCCACAAAGGTTCATTAATTAGCTCACATTCTGGGAGACACCAATCATTGTAGGGGACTTCATCTTTGAGGTATTTATAAAGCATTGATTGTAAACCAGTTTTCCCTGTATGAGGGATCCTCAGTGAAGCCCAGGTTTTTAAAGAGCCTGTAGGAGACCACGTTCCCCTCCTCTATGAAGCAGTACACTGGGTAGCCCTGAGCGTGGAGTCTCTTGGCCATGGTGCTGACCAAGACTTTGGCATAGCCTTTCCCTCTGTGCTCTGGCAGAGTGTACAATATGCCCATGGCACAAGACAGATAGGTCAGGATCCAGGACACGGGCTTTGCTTCATCATCCAGCACGCAGCAGGAGGGGAAGTTTGCGAGCATGTTCCGGATCATCCTGACAGTCTCATCGTTCCTCCCAAACTTCCATCTCTGATTCACCAGGCCAATGTGTGATTCATCCAGAGAGCTTAGTGAGATCCCTGAGCTGATGAACAACAGAGCATAATCCTGTTTTATTAATGAACTATTCAAATTAAAATAATGGTTTTGTCACATGCTAGACACTTAAGAAATCACTGCAAGGATAGGCTCTACCTGTCTATAGAGGGAAGGTTGCATACATCCTCCAGTATCATCCTGTGACACACAGTCACTTTGCTGCTGGACACGCCTTTTTCTGATGCAACGGCTTTGAATATTTCCGTGTGACGAGGACTGAGTCCTTGGACAGAAGTAATGAAGTTATTTATTTTTTTCAATGGAAAAGCTATTAACAAATGTGTGAAACTGAATTTGGTATTTGTATTTTCTTTTGAGTTCTGAGAAAATAAAATGTATCTAAACAGGATTAAAGATATGAGTTATTCTGTCTATCAGAATTAATTTCAACCTTGCTTTGAAACCATAAATGTGCAAATGTTTTTGTATTTGAAAGACAAAGAAACGTTGCTCTGATATTTTGCAACAAGCAGGTAATGCATATGTTTTTACAGTCTTCTTAGAATAGAGGAGTTCTGTTCCCTTATGACATAAATACCCACACATCACAGTTCACATCTTCCTAATTTCTCCGTTTTTGTTGACCTGTGACATATTGTTGACTTTGTGTGGTGTAGGAATAAGACATAACGTGGTGGCATATCTTTGTCAGATCACTAAATGATATGCCTTTACAATGGTTGGACTTTGAACACAATGAAAGATAAAACATAATAAAATTCAAAACAAAGCTAAAGGCAGCACTGCAAAAATCACATTTAATATGAGTGCAAAGATCAGTGCATTTATGCCATGATAGTATTTCAATGGCCACGGGGTCATCATGTAAGAGCAATACAGACAGTTAAAGACAGTAAAAAGAAGAAATGTGCTTATTGCTATTACCGAGACAAAGGTACCTGGTCCAATCAATAACAGAGGACTTCCTTATGGTTTCCTCTAGAATAGCTTCATCTTTTGCAAAAACCAGTGTTTGTTTGAAGAGATCACCCTTCTGTCAGAAAAATAAGATGTGGCGATATATGCAGAAATGCAAAGAAACGATTTGTATGTATATAATTTAATACATATAGATCGGTAGTTACCTGTACATATTGTGATTTGCAGATAATGACATTGAAGTCTGGCCACCTGTCCACTAAAACCTTTACAGGGTCTGATCTGACTCTGTTTCTGAGGACCACGTAACCATACACCTTTAAAATGAAATGACCAGTTACACTGTAATCCAAAGAACGGCAGTGGATATATGTAAAGGTGTTGTCAAGCAAACAAAAGAATAATAGGCTAATGTTCAATCGACTTGCAATACGCTCTGACTGGACACACCTGTTGTGACCGAGGTAAATATCTTCTCAGCTGGGTCTCAGTGATTTTCAGCTGCTCTGCGGTCAGTTCCACGGTCATTTCTGTTGGTGATATTCTTCCGCTCTGAAACATCAAGGAACGTGTACCGAAGTCCAGTACACAGTTTGGGGACGCATGGAAGTCTGGGCAGACGGGTTGTTTTTCCGGGTGAAGTTGGCTTCCGATAAGTAGTACTTGCGACACGCGCAGTGCGTGGGTGAAAAAATCTCTTCCAAACTCTCCATTGCCCATTGTATTACAGGCTACCACTTCTCAAACTGGTCAAACAGGCTGCTTGTTGTAAACCCAGTTTCAGACTTGTCATAACTAGTCAAAGCTGGATAGGAAACGCTGAGACTGTAAATACTGTATTCAAGCTTGTTTTTGGAATTGTGAAACCTTTATTCTATTTAAGGAGCCTGTTGAAGCTTTGACAGTAATGTGAAACGGAGAACATCAAGGAATAAAACAAGGTATGAAATGTCTTTATTTTGGGGGACCATGGTTACTAAACCTCTATGGTGGATATAGAGGATGTTATACTGTATGTGTGTATGAACATAATTTTATAATTGTTCAGTGCTGACAGAAAGCAAAGCATCAATCAACACAGCTCAATTTCATTTGGACCTCTCCTCTAAATACCTGTACCTACCTATTATGAAAAGGTGGCATTATTGTTGTATTATTTGGGTCAGTTAATGCCTCTTTCACTTACTCCTTCATTATTACAGCCCAGGTTTTGATGTAATGCTTTGGAGAGCCTATAAAATGTGTACTACACATATATAATAAACATATATTAAAATGTGACAATGTACAGTCAGTATATGACCAGGAAAGACTGCAATTACTATCACTAGGACACTTTAGAAGTTATGTTTGCCTGATTATATGTCAGCGATACATTCAAAGTTGAAAAAAATCAAAAGTTGAATTTAAACCATGCCGCCCTGCATGAGGGATCCTCAGTGAAGCCCAGGTTTTTAAAGAGCCTGTAGGAGACCACGTTCCCCTCCTCTATGAAGCAGTACACTGGGTAGCCCTGAGCGTGGAGTCTCTTGGCCATGGTGCTGACCAAGACTTTGGCATAGCCTTTCCCTCTGTGCTCTGGCAGAGTGTACAATATGCCCATGGCACAAGACAGATAGGTCAGGATCCAGGACATCGGTGAACCCTCATCGTCAGTGAAGCAGCATGACGGGAAGTTGCTGATGAGGTTTTTAATGTTACTGTAGCCCTGCTCATCCCCTCCAAACTTCCAGGTTTTATTCACCAAGTCAACATGGGTTAGGTTAAGAGATGAAACCCTTGATTCAAGCTCGCTGTAGAGAACAAGATCACAAGCTTTTATCTGAGTGGAGAAACAAGATTATTTTACTTTTCTCTGATGTGGATTTAAGTGAAATATGTACCTCTAAGGTACATTTTAATTATTTGACTGAACCTGTCAACTGCTGGTGTGAGCTGATGGCTGCTGTCTGGCAAATACAGAAGATGCACCAAAGTATAGCCCCTGTTGCTGACTCCTCTGTCAGAAGACACTTGCTTGAGCATGGGTGCATGGGAAATGTCAAATCCTGCAGGACAAAAATGATTCACATGTTAATACCATTCAGTTATTTTTCTCTGCAAGGGGTTACACCAGTAGTGGAGGAAGTATTCACATCCTTTACTTGGCAAAAATAGCAAAAATACGCCACTACAAGTTAAAGTCCTGCATTGAAAATGTTATAAAGTATGTAACTATTATTAGCAAAATGTATTTAAAGTATCAAAAGTAAAAGTACCCAATGCAGACAAATGATCCCTTTTTTTTACATTATGTTATATAGATTATTATTACTGATGCATTAATGTCTAACTATGATTTTACTGTTAGTTGGTTGAGGTGGAGTTCAAGTATATCATGTACTGTTGGGTAGTTTAATGATAATGGATCATGAGCTCATCATACTGTATGTTTCGTGTGTAAAATCTTACTTGCAAAGTAGTAACTAAGTAAAAGGTACAATATTTAGCTCTAAATGTGTAGTGGAGTGGAAGTATAAAGTAGAAATACTCAAGTAAAGTACAATTACCTAAAACTGTAGCCTATTAATAGTAATTGAGTAAATGTGGGCTACTTAATTACATTACATCATTGAGTTATGAATGACAATTAAGTCCCATCATCACTGAATAATAAAGCAGTGCTTTAGCAGTAGGCTAGTAATGGCAATAGTGCTCTAAACTCGCCTCCAATTAGGAAATAAGTGCTCCAATCAATTACATTCTCTTCCGTCAGCATTTTCCTTAAAATTTGTTCATCCATGCTTTAGTATGTCACATTTTTCATGAACTCCAGGGTGCGCTCGCTCTGTGAAGTAAAGACAAAGTTTAGCAATCATGTGTCGTACAAAAGTTTGGAAAAACTACAACATGTCCAATTCTCCGAGGGAATATGAACTCACCTTGGGGCAAGGTCGGCAAATGATGACCTTAAAATCTGGCCATGTGTCAAAAACTACCTCCAGCGTTCTTGGTTTGTTTCTGTTAATACCATACAGGAAACCATATACCTAAAAACACGGAAAACGTAGAACTACATTGGCTTAGAAGTAGAAATACACTGCGATTACATGCTGACATATTGAGGAATGTACTTCTATACCTTAAAACTCTTGGGTAAGTGTTTTAGCAGAACTCCTTCAGCCATCTATAGTTCGTCTTTGTTTAGGACCTTCATGTTTGCATAGTGAAGCTTCCTTAATGATGGTTTCAAGAGTTCAGCCTTTATAAATCATTAAGTTGGGTCATAGCCGGCCATATCACTTACTGTAGACTATGACTCATATTCTTTAAGTTTGTCTACTCAAACCATGGATGTATAATAAGACATATAAATTCTTATAATACATCCATGACTCAAACAGAAGAAAATACTTCCTACTACCTGTCTGGATTTTAAAAGATTTTTTCCCCCTTTTCTTTGTATCCCAAATTGATTTTATAAAAAAAAGCAGCTTTGTTAGTGATTGTATAGTGCTGTGGCAGTAGAAGCATCTGCTTTTAAATATTAAAATAAAATCTGTGAACACGTCCAGAAAGACTTCAGGGAAGGTAATAGATTTTTTTCCCCCTTCTCCCTGCTACCTTCGATTAATTGAATGTGTATTACTTTGTTGCAGGTGACAGCTCATATTTTGTGTTGGAAGTCTACACTGAAGTGATTCAAAACAACGAGTTAAATAATGACTTTATTGATCCCCAGAAGGGGAAATAAACATCAAGTCAAACCAAGTACCACAAAAGAGAAATCTTTTTTTAATCTGTGGTAATTATTATTATTTATGAATATGCAGTTTTCTTCCTAAATTATACCTTTCACAGGATTCATACCCTTATTGTCCAATGTCAGATGACAGATAGGGATGCTGAAAAAAATACACAAAACAAACTTTTCTGTAGGCAGCTCTTTCCAAAAATGATAAAATATAGAACTGAGGTCTGGACAGCGAAAGCTTAATACCTAAATGCATTTACCACATGGACACATTCATTAAAGTTCACATGCTTCTTTAATTTCATTTCATTTGAAAACAGCGCGTGGTTTTTAATAGGCTAATCAACAGTTTAGTACACAATTATTTGTTATTCGCTTGGTTTAGTGATTATGCATTACAAAGTTGCTTCTCTAAAAGTTAATGCACCTCTACATTGCTATACTGCATAGGTTATTCTGACATCTGAAATACTGACTTGTAAAGGTTATTCAATGTAACATACAGTGAAGTAGGCAGAAAATGCAAATGTTAATAATTTTGTGATTCGTCTATACGAAAATCCATATTACTCTGCATGAAGGTTATTCTGCAAACAATGCAAACACTGAAGACTTCCCGCGTAGTTCTCTCGCTAGCATTTCTCATTTAGCACCCTGATGTCACTAAGCCATGGCTGGGTCCACACTGTAAATGTGCACTGGTATGGCTGAGGAAGAAAAGGTTCAGAATACACATTATATATAGATATATATATGTATACCGTAAATAAAACAAAATATAGCACAGAATCTTTGCTATGTACCAGTCAAAGATAAACATTTTTTGTTTTAAATGAGTTTATCGTCAGTTAAAGCATCGTAAAGGATGTCATCCCCCATTCCCCATGTTCAATGATCATAATTATTTCATGCTCAGATTTCATTAAAGTAATTTTCCTCTTTCAAGGGACTATAATTGTTTAAGAGAGTAAGAACGTGTTTTTTGAGCTGTAAACTAAATTATATGACTGAACTGTGATGAAACATATCAATGCTGATGTTAATATTGACATTTCTTAACAAATGTATAAAAATCTGCATTTCATGGGTTGAAAATGGCTCAACACACCATCTACTGTTTTAAATCAGCCCTGAACCTGCGAGGCCAGTGCTGAGATAGAGTCAACCCGTTGGGACCTGTCTACGTCATGACATATATATATTAAAAAAAAACACTTTAATCAGTGTCAGTCAGTCTCCCCCATGTCTCCTGACACACACACACTACGTAGCCACGACGCCACGCCTCTTACAGTTGTTGTTCCACATTTTTTTAATATGCTGGGTTCCAGCATATTCTGAGGGTGGAGTTACACTTTAATAGGTTAATGCTGAATCATTTGTTAAACTTAGTCATCTGGTTTTCATAAAAAGAAAAATATCCACATGATTTATTATACGCCCTGTGTGATCATGTAAGATGATCATATTTTGGTATGATGTTTTTGGTAGAGGTTGCTAGCCAATTTCTTTTGCTTCACTCTACCCGTCTAGTTCCAACTTCTTTCTATGGTAACAGCAACAAACAAAGCTCGATGAGTCAATAAGGTGAATTACATTCACAATCTGATAGTTTGTGGTCTATTGTTGGAGAAAGAAGTAGAAGTCTACTGTATGACATTTAAACATTGTGTCTAATAACTCCCAATGGCAAAAATAAATGGGGATTTGGGGATTGGAAGCTGAAGCTGAGGTTGTAGTCCCTTAATAAAGTCATTACCTTAGCCATTGCTGGGTCTTGGTGGATGGTGCACACTTCATTTACACTGCCCTTTCTGCAGGGGGTCCTCGCCATGCTCACAGTTATGATGTACTTGTAGCCAGAAACCACCTGTAAGTAGAAGTGAGTGGGTCGTGGATATACAGATCACTGTGAACCTTAATGACAAAGCACTGTAGCAATCCTGCAGCAGATTTCAGGACAATACAAAATCAAGGCAAAACTGGCAGCCATTACATTCCAGCCAAGTTCCACTTTGAATAAACACACACCCCAAATATTTACACGTCTTGCCAGCTTATCCTTGTGTCATTCAAATACCAATGGACTTCACACCAACACACAAATGAGCTATATGTTAGCCCTCTTTGAAGTTTCAACAAGGGCACAAAACTACTGTAAAATTACTACACATGAGCTAAAGAACAAGTTTCCAGTTCATTTATTTACTTGCAGAAGCCTGGGTGGACCTGCAGCTGCCTCGACATGTTATAGAGACACATAGGCTACACTTTACATCTGTTAACGCCTGACGGGACAGGATAGGACAGGACAGGATAGGATTATGGTGTTTGTATTCAAAGGGACAAACATGTTATTTCACTGCCAACTCATAGTGTTAGGATCCACGCACCCGGTATATAAATAAGTAGCTAGATAAATCACTGTGGACCTATATGCGTACAGACATGTTATAGTGACTTAGGTACAGGCTTATAGTGAGTTTAGGAGTGGACATGAAGCCTTTAATGGATGCAGGCATAAGGCCTACTGTAACTGTGTTATACAACAATGCGGCCTAGTACATATTGACGGGATAATCAGGATTATCTTGATTTCACTAGTAGCAGTAGCTTTCCGTTCAAGTCTGTAGACATTCACAAATCCGAATTAAACGTTACTAACCTGTCTCTGAACGCTGACCACTTTTGCCACTTGTCTGAGGTACACGTCGTTGGTGGCCCTGTTGTGTTGGACGACGGCGAAGTTCAGGGCATTTCGCGCACCTTCATCATTCACATCCACTTCTTGGAAGCCCCCTGCCAGACCACCTAACCCGACGGCGAAAACCGCCGCAAGACCAGTAAGCACAATCTTCCACATCGCGTTTGTGTGACTACGGACTCAACAACACAACAAAACAACAGCCAGACGTTTCCTTCCCCTTATATAAACAGCGACGTCACGGTTGTTTTTGTGCTCTGGGAGTGACGCATCTTACAACCAATCACCAATATCTGCAACACAAACCCCTCCCCCATCTGATTTGAGTTTTGGCTTCACCAGACCACGCGAGAGTTTTCATTTTGTAGATTCCTTCGTCACCATTTGTAGAGGTTCTAACATTATCTCAAGGCACGCTTAAAAGGAGGCAAACAAGGTAGGCTATGTTTAAATGCACGATGCTTGGAGTTTGGCGTTCTTGTACACAACTTTCGATGTGCAGTGTGGGAAAATAAAACATTTTGACCCATGTCCTAGTGCAGGTCTAATAAAAATCACCTGTGGGCGCTCACCTTTGGAACTGCACAATGCAAAGACTTCAGGTTTTAAAGTAAGTAGGCTTTTACCACTAACACTCAAATGATATAGAGATATACATATTTGGTGTAGATATCAGAGCTGTAATAATCTCATTTCTTTCTGTGCTTTGAAGGGAAACTTTCTGTGGTTTGGAAGCTGTCCAGCAGCAGTTTCTGATAGGCTCAGCTGTGGTAGCAGGGGGGATCCTGGCATACATAATGAACAAAAGAAGACAAGTCAAGACTATTCCTCTTGGTGAAGGATGGTGGGGAGCAGGGGAGAAGCCACTCTCAGAAGATGATGAAATCTACCCCTTTAAAGTGCAAACCTCAGATGAAGAGATTAAGGTCCTTTTGAGCTGTTTATTAAACGTTTCATCACAAATTAGGGCTACCAAATAAAAAGTAGTACAGGTACCAATAATAAGACAGTCACATGTTTATGTGAAGTAATATGCAGTGCTCTCATTCAACAGGACCTTCATGAGCGCATTGACAGAAGCCGCTACACTGCTCCTTTGGAAGATAGCGGCTTCCATTACGGCTTCAATTCCACTCATCTCAAGAAAGTGGTTTCCTATTGGAGACATAAGTTTGACTGGAAAAAGCAGGTGGCCGTGCTTAACAAGTATCCACACTTCAAAACTAAAATAGAAGGTACACATAGCTGTATCAACAGGGTTTGCTTTGCTATAGAGTAATCCCTAATAATTTGGGTATTTGGCCAAGAATCAGTCCACACACAGTTTTTCACACCAATGCTTTTGTTTTGAATGCAGGATTGGATGTGCACTTCATCCATGTGCGGCCACCACGACGTGAGAATCAGAAGGTTCTGCCTCTTATGCTCGTTCACGGCTGGCCTGGCTCCTTCTTCGAGTTCTACAAGATTCTGCCACTTCTCACGGAGAACCAGGATGGTCTCGTGTTTGAGGTCATATGCCCATCCATCCCTGGCTACGGTTTCTCAGATGCCCCTCATAAACAAGGTAGATGATTCTAAATAAATGCATTTATTTCAGCTTGAGCAGCAGTTGTTTACAGATGTGCCTCTTGTATCTTTTCAGGATTTGACAGTCTCGCTGCCGCCCGGATTTTCCTGACCCTGATGGAGCGTCTGGGATTCTCCCAGTTCTATCTGCAGGGAGGGGACTGGGGCTCCCTCATCACCACCAACATGGCACAGATGAAGCCTCAGTAAGACAGCAAAACAAGCCCTTCCATACTACAGCTTATCACTGCAGTGGAATTTCCACCACCCACTTGTTTGTTACAGGGAGCATTGTGACATTGTTACTTGAAACAGTGCTTGCGCTGTGCAAAGTGCTCAACTGACCAAAAATCCCTACACTACAAATTCATGGAGACTGGAGCAAATAGGAGATTTTGCCAAAACAAAAACATGACAAAAACTTGCGTTTATAGCTATAAATTGACACTTAATACAGATTGTTTCAAAACCTGAAATCTTAGTTAAAATTTACTTTTTTTCCCCCCCAGGTGCGTGAAAGGACTCCACTTAAACATGTTTTTATCAACAAGGGGGTTCAAAATACTGTTGTCCCTCATGATTGGTCCTTATCTGCCCTTCCTGGTGGGCTTCAGTCGGGAAGATGTTCGCCGGTTGTTCCCTTTCTTTGAGAAGAATGTCTGGGACATCCTAAGGGAAACAGGCTACATGCACATCCAGGCCACTAAACCAGACACTGCAGGTGGGGACATATAAAACCATAACAGACCCTCAGATTCTGATAATCACGCTGACAGTGTTGACAGGTCAAGGATGAACCACCTGAAACACGCAAACTGTTCCTAGTATTTTGTAATCTCAGTATATTGTTAATTTCAGCTCTTAATGTAGCTTAAATTGTGTGTACAGGCTGCGGAGTGAATGACTCTCCTGTAGGCTTGGCGGCCTACATTCTGGAGAAGTTCTCCTCCTGGACTGATATGAAGAACAGGGATCTGGAGGATGGTGGGCTGGAGAGGTATAAGAGAGAGATTCAACAAGGTTTATGTGATTGTTTCTGGCTGTAATTAATTACAAATGGCTGCATCTGTACAGGAAATTCAACCTGGATGACCTCTTGACATATGTCATGATCTACTGGACCACAGGCTCCATGGTATCCTCCATGCGCTTCTACAAAGAGAACTTCAAGAGTAATCCTGATGAAAGAGTGGATGCAAAGTATGTGGCCAAATGCTCATACTGTCAAAACTATGACTTTCATTTTAAAAAATTTGACAACCTTATTATCCTATCATGTGATAACTCTGATAAAGTTTCGTCTTTTGTTTTAGGACAGGGATATTTGTGCCCACTGGACTCGCTGCCTTCCCTGCGGAGCTAATGCACTGCCCTAAATCGTGGGCACAAATTAGGTATCGAAACATCCTATCCTACACTTTCATGCCTCGAGGTGGTCACTTTGCTGCCTTTGAGGAGCCCCAGCTGCTAGCCAACGACCTTGTCCAGTTTGTCAAAAAAGTGGAGAAGTTGGGAAGCCACTGATGCAGCTCAGACCAATGTAACTATGGTACATTTACTGCTGCTGTTTGATCATTCCAAATATGGTACAAATGCACATCCTTGTTAGTAAGATTTCAATATACTACAATGCACTTCATTGCTTGATTGCCCCCAAAACAGCAGCACTGTCAAAATCATTTTCAGGTTTTAATGTAAATGTAAACATATACACAGATGATACTGGCACTCCAGTGTATAACTAAAACTGGATTAAAGAAAGCAATACAATGCATTAAAACTGTCAAGTTAAGCAGATAAAAAATATATTGCACCAATGTTATGTGTGTTTTTTGGTGTATAATGTCCTGAAAAATGAGTGATTTTATGCAAAATATTCTTGATAAATATAAACAGAGAGAGAAAACATCCCATTTCACCATACACCATACTGTTTGTCAATAAACCCACTATTTCTTTAATTGACATACTTTTAATAAGTAGAAAAAATTAAAACTCATAATTCATTAAAATATTACGGAGCCCCCCTGGGGTCAACTGAGGGGGGTGTGGGGAGCCATGTGTAAATCTGTACTCTGTTTACAAATTGGTGCGTGTGGTTTATTCATAATCTGTGCCCATGGATTATGGGGCATTTTCCCTATCTTTATTCAAGAGTGCGGTCTTTCAGTTTGAGAGCATGGCTTATTGGTTTCACGTTCAAATTTTGGAGTGTTTTCCCATACCATTCCTTGTTCTCTGAAGAAAGAAGTCGTTTGCAAATCGTTCGGTGCGGTTTATGAAACCGTGCGCACAGATTTGTAAACCGTCAGTACAGATTTACACATGGCTTTTTTTTCTTTTTTCCTCAGCTGATCTCAGGGGGGCTCCATAAAATATGGACAGCTCAATTCAATATTGAATTGTAGTATACAGGCTCCAGAAAGAGATCTCCAATATCAGACTATGCACTCCCCAACTTTTTGGGTCAGTTGCTGAAGCCCTTGATAGTCATGGGCGCCTGAAACCACACATAATCCTGCCAGTCTGACCCCTCTGCCCTTGGTTCCTTACAGGTGCTGGGATCAGCAGACAGAGCAATAATGTGGTTCTTTACACGGGTTGGCACTTTAAATTGTAGTTTAGGCCGGAACGAACCTACACCACAATCCCTGTGAGCCAGCGCTAAGACGGTGGTGGACATTAAGCGAACAGGCCTGGTGTCAGATAAAAGGTCGGCCACGAAAAGAGTGCGGAAGAGTTGCCTTAAGCATGGGGATACCCGTAGACATTGATCCCCACCAGCCACTACTAGAGCCTCCATGTTGATCTCATACATCTCTTTGGGAAGGACGAGGGATCCACCCATTAGCAGCAGCACACGGGGCACCCTGCTTAGGGAAAATAGCACCTCTAACTGCTGCAGCACCTCCTCTAGATCCTGAAGGGTTTGTTGACACTTGCGCCAGTCCATGTCTGCAGACTGCACTGGCCTCCAACTCACTATGCCTTTCTCCTGAAAAGCAAAACATTCACCAAACACTTTTAGTTCATCTCAAATTCACAACAACATTTCTTCATTTATGAACATTTGATGCGCACTACAATCATTTTTCACCATTCACCTGGATTGAGGCTTGCTGTTTCTTCTGGGAGTACACCAGCTGGTCATACGTCATGGGTAGCTGCTGTCTCTGATAGAGAACGCATTTGAGGATCTCGCTGACGAAGCGGCAGCAGCCCTCCTGGGTTACAGTGCCAGGGAAGACCACGTTCACATGGCCTTCGTACTGCGCTTTTCTCACCACCTCTGCATCACTGTCCTCTGTGTTACTATGTTGTTGACAGGCAGTCACACTGGAATCTTGCAAAATTTTCTGACCACAAGTGCCCTCTTCTTGGGTGTTATCTGTCCAAATGAAGACCAGAATAATTTCATTAGGGTGAGCAATGGACCTGTCTTGCTCAATTTTGAGCTAGTTAAAATGTTAATGAAATCTAGCAAGGCCAGTGTTCTAATAAAGCCATTGTCCCCATTTCCCCCTAAACACACCGTCTGGCTGTGGTGGAAGAATTACTCAGATGCTGCATTCAAAAGTACATAAGTATTATCAACAAAATATAATCAAAATAAAAGTTCTCAAAATGGCCCTTCTCAGAGTATATCATGTTATCATATATATTATACTACTGGAGCAGCATTTTAATGTCATGGTGGTGCTAATTTTAACTACTTTATATACTGCTGGATAATTTAATCTAGAACAAAGAATCATGATAGATTCTTTGTTGACTTTAATTTTTGCAAGCAGAATCTGTATGTGCAACTAGAGAATAAGTAGTAACTAAGTAACTAGAGAATAATAAGCAATGTCCATTACAGTTTCCCAGAGTGCAAGATGCCATCTTCAAATATCTTGTTTTGTGCAACCAACAGTCCAAACCCCCCCAGAGATATTTAGTTTACAATCAGAAAAGCAAACCATCGTAATTAAGACGCTACAGTCAGACAATGGTTAGAGCTTTTGCTTCATAAACGACTTAAAACCATTAATCCTTCTTCAAAATAGAGTAATTGTTAATGACTGATCAGTTAATGTAATACATGTTACAGCTCTAAACTATCGCTGTTAAATAAATGTAGGAGTAAGGAGTATATAGTGGCATTAAATGGAAATACTCAAAATACCTCAAAACTGTGTCTACAGTGTACTGCTGCCTCAGATTATCTTTTCTGCCTTAAATATGCAGTATTTTGATGTAAATACTAACATGTCAACTGGACACGAGAGAACAGAGGAGCGCTGTGTTAACAACAACCTCTGGAATTTGTTTACCCACTATCAAAATTAAAATGCAGTGATTTTACACCGCAACAGCTTATCTTTACACTATGAAGGTGTGTCTCACTGAGTTTCTCCAGTGTTGTGAAAGAGCCGATCTCCTACTGGACTGAACAAGAGACACTTGTTTTCCGTCAATGAGTTTGTGCTGGCTGTATAGGTGTCTTAAATGTTCTTTTTGTTTTACTTTTTAAAAAAAATATTTCTAAATGTATTTATTTTTGTTTAATTTTCTCACTTTCTGTGGTTGCCCCCCTGGCCTATTTGTTTGAATTGCACCATGAATCATTTTATTGTCAATGTGTGACATGTACAACAACAGAAAAACTGATCTTTACACTCAACTTCCGGGCTGGATCTCAAGAAACGTGCTAGAAATGATGTTACCTACCTGGAGTGATGGTTGTGGAGGCCATAGCGGTGTTTTCCTTGTCTTCAGTATTGTTCACACTATGCTGTTTTGAATTTAGTCGATGTTCGGGGGAGGCATCTCTCAATTCACTTGTATCTTTCGCCTTTAAACGTGTGTGAACGGCATGTGGTGAGAGTTGTTCGGCGACGTCCGCGGAAGGTCGGCATGAATTTGAGTCGTCGGGAACACTTTGTAACGTTAGAACTTTACATATCATATTCGGTTCCTCCAGTGTGCTAATATCTTTTTCTGACGAAAACGAAAAGCGCCTCTTTATCTCATGGTCTCCGCTGTTAATAATGGACTTATTTCCCGCGTCGTCTAAGTTTGATGTTGGTTTAAATATAGTCAAGTCTTCTGCCATAGTTTTGAATTCTTATAATACATCCATGTTTGAATGTCCCCGCCGGGTCGTTTCCGCGCTGCATCATGGGAAACGTGGAGCGACAGCAATGCCGCGTTCACGTTCCATAAAACATCGAAAAACAAGCTTCCCTTCGAAAATACTATTTGTCCGGCTATTATGTGCTAATAAATACATCAATATGCGCATATTCTTGCTGGCGTGGAGGCTGGGTTTGTAGGTGAAGCCATTATTTTTACAGCTTGCTGAATTTTGAACGTCACTGGCTAATAAAACTATTTTATCTTATTAGACTTTGAATTAAGTGCTTTTAAATATGCCTATAATTTGCACAGCTCAACAGACTTTGACAACCACTGAGTCTAGCACTAAAGGTATGTTCTGCAAATGTAACAACGCAGACCACAAGTGTACACAACTTTTCTGATTATTTAAGGGCGTTTTCACACCTAACCTGTTTGGTTCGGTTAAAACGAACCCTGGTGTGTTTGCCCGTTTAGTGCGGTTCGTGTGGGCAGATGCGAACACAGTAACCGCAGTCGGGTGCGGACCAAAACAACCGGACCGAGACCCTTCAGAGGAGGTGGTCTCGGTGCGGTTCCAAACGAACTCTGGAGCGGTTCGTTTGTGGTTGGAACGTGATCCGACCCAACTACGCGGTGTACTCCGCAAGTTTGAGCTAAACGGCTCCTGTAGCCAGATGAACTTTCCGTTCTGCGATGAAGGTATTAATGGAGCAAAACATCTGAGCACCTGTGCAATGGAATTTGTAGTTGTAGAAAATAATCACACATCTCCAATAATACATTCATAGCAGAGCCCGTAAACTGTTTCTAGTGTTAGGAACTAGCCGGACAACGAACCAGCAATGTTTCTCTCACAGAAATATGCACTACTTCAGAACACTGTATTTACTTCCTTCTTCTTCTTTGGTTTTGCTGGCGGACTACAAACCAACGTCAATGGTGCATGCCGCCACCTACTGTACCGGAGTGCGTAACATCCCCAGACACGTCTGACCAATAAGCGGAGTGAACGTTCTCACGTGGTTTGCAGTGATGCGTTTAGGATTTTTCTCTGTGTGAAAAGAAACCAAACCAAGGGGAAAACGCTCCAAGTCTACAAACTCATCAATTGATTCGGACCAGAGCAAACGAACTGTAGGTCTGAAAACGTTTGACGGACTAAAATCGGTTCGACCATGACACAAATAAACGTCATTGTCTGTCGCTGTGCTGTCTTGTCTTTCTGCTGTTTTCCCCGTGTGTCTCAAATGAAACATATTGACCCAGACTTTCAAAAACATTCTAAAACATTATATAGTGGACACATTACATACATATGGATTTTAGTGTCATACAGTGGGTTTATTGATTAGAAACTCAAAATACCATTTGAAATTTAATTACGTGTGTAAAGTTTGGTTGAGTCTCTTGCCATTCTTATAAATTGATATATTTACCAAGTTATATTATTTAATTGACAAAACCTGAGACACCAGCCTGTAATGTATCCTTGCAGAAAATCATGAGTGCAAACACTGCTGTGTTAAATTATGCCAACCCCTGAGCTGCATAACAAAAGGGCATGAGTTAAAAAGACTTTTTGTTTGGGGTACAGTTTATCGATTCTTCACACACCCCAGTGGCTAGTTTGTGTAGTGCATCGACAAAGTGCTCACAGGCCCCAGGTGTGATAATTAGGTGTGAATCACGCTGCATTGATGTTCACGCAGAAGGCAGACTTCTCTTTCAAAGGAGGAGAAAACAGGCTGGGAGAAGTGGCTGTTGGATGTGTTGTGTCTGGTTTTGATTAACAATGGCTTCTGTGCGAGTAGCGGTCCGAGTCCGTCCACTGAACAAAAGGTAGATAGCATTAATGCTTTTATTTTCTCCAAGCTCTCTGAATGAACGCCTGTGCCACTCACATTCACTTTTCCACAGAGAAAGGCAGTTGGCATCGAAGGTGATAATTCATCTGAAGGGGAATATTACATCTATTTTCAAGGTATTTGATCACAAAATGCACTTTACTGCAGTCAATTACGTTTTTGTTAAGAGTTTGCTGTGCATTTGAAATTCTAGCCTTCCTCTATTCGAGGGGACGAGCTGAAGGACACAGAGAAGACCTTTTCTTATGACTTCTCATATGATTCAGTTGACAGAGGAAGCCCCACATTTGCATCACAGGAGAGGGTATCTGTATACGTTCTTTACTACCTTATCAGTTTCAACTTTTTGCATGACTTTTTGTATTGAAGTTTATGTAAGAATCATGTTTTTGTCATGTGTTTTTAAGCAGTGTTTATTATTTTTTTTATTTTTTACCTTTATATTCTAACTAACCTTATCTCTGCTGCTTTAGATTTTTCATGACTTGGGGTCTGATGTCCTGAAAGCTGCATTTGAGGGTTTCAATGCCTGTGTGTTTGCCTATGGCCAAACAGGCTCAGGAAAATCTTACACCATGATGGGTGATACAGTAAGGCTCTCTCTCTCAGCTTTCTCAGCACTCTTACTAAGGTTCAAGTGCCATTTTTAATTTATCTTGAGAGGTAGCTATCCTATTAAAATTTCGTAGGTCATTTCCAACCTGCATCCCAAACGTGTCCTGAAAATGAGCCCCTCAGTCATCCGCAACATCCCAGGATGTCACAATATTCACAACACTGTAGAGCTTACATTGCAGAATACTCCAGTAGTGCTAACCCAGTGTGCACATAGCACTGACTCCTCACCACATTAGAAGCTGACTGATGACAGCCTCTTCAGGCTTCTCTCCATTTATCTCCATGTTTCTCCCCACTAATCAGAAAATGTGATGAGGGCAGCAACCCACAGCTTTTCTCTCCTCACCTTGCACAGCAATGGAAATTTCACATTACCAGTGAGATTTCTGCTTGTCTACCAGGAGACTTGTGCAAGGTCATTGGCAGAACTGCTGTCAACATCACAGATAATTATATATGGCTCTTAATGCTTACTATCTGTTACTTTGTAATTAAAACAAGAGGGCATGCAGCTCAGAGTGGAATTGCCTTTATGCTTCAGTAACTCCATATCAGATGAGCTGTTGTTTATGTTGTTCAGCAGTCTTTGCATGTGCTGAGTTGTGGTCACAGCATAGTATAGACACCCAAATTAAGAGAACATAATGGGAGCAAAATGAAATTGTCATTTAAAAGTACACTTTGTGTAACACTATCATTTTGTAATAAGTGTTCTAAATGAGACTTTGTCTCCTTTTTTATGTGCCAGGAAGATAAAGGTTTAATCCCACGTATCTGTGAAGGCTTGTTCTCTGAGATATCTCGTAGAAGCAAGAGTGATGCCGTGTCATTCTCTACAGAGGTCAGGTAAGGGGCCATCATGCATACAGTGATGCCTCTTCTTATCTTAAAGTCATGGTGCAGGACTGTCTAATTCTGCACGTTTAATCAATTGTTACATTTTCAAACATTGAAAGAGATTTCATAACAGTATTTGGCTCCATGACTATTAGAAATAGCAGCAGGAGGTGGGTGGACGGGTATAACTTTTTTGGTACTAAGCATATAGAGGTGGTAAGGAAATTTGTTCATGACAAAGTGGTCTGGTAACAGCACTGAATCTAAAGCTCTTGTTGCTTATGTTGGGAGTGACGCTCTTTGAATTAGTTGCTGATATAATACTAAATATTAAAAAAATATAGTAATACTATACTAAACCAATACTACTAATGTGTATAATCAATGATTTGTTGGTTGTAAATGTTGGTACCTTCATGCAAGGTAGTCATTGTTCATTTAACTTGGCTAGAACTGTAATGCAGTCCTCTAAAACCAGAAAAAGACAACATTAAGGCTTTATTACTTTAATCAAATAATTATCAAAATCCCAGATGATATCTAATCTTGCCACAGTATCTGTGTCATGGTTACACGTCCCAGCTCTACTCCTAAATGATTATGTTGGGAGATAAAATTGAGAATTTGAAACCTATCGAGCTGCTGTGAAACAATTATTTTTCCATTTGGTATCATATGTGCTGCTGGCACATTATTTGGGTTTAATTCAACTCTAGACTTGGGTTTTATTTGATTGGCTCTGCCAGGCCCTGCTTTAGAAATTTTCAATAGCTTGAAAATGACTGAGGGAAGGCTTTTGACAAATAACACATTAGTACTGTATTTTTGTTTTTTTTGTTATGTACCCAGCAGAGGTGTGAGTTACGCATTGCTCTCCAAATACATTTTCCAAAAAGTGTGATCATCAATGACCATCAGTGTTACAGGAAATGCCCTTTTCTTGCAGACAACAAGGAAAATCAAAGATATTCAGTATTTTCAAATGTTTGGTTCAAGTAAAAAGGAATTGGTAATTATTACAAATTCTTTAACATCCCTGATACACACAACATAAATGTAGTCTCCATTGGTTGCCCATGAATGAAACCTATGACTATTTTTTTTGTTTTTGTTGTGTAGGTAGCTGCACATTCATCCCTATATTGTGAAACATCATACATTTTGTATTCTTAAGGAGGTGATGGTAGTTGGAATCATATGTAACTGGCTTAATAATCCTCCCTGTTTTGTTATTGTAGTAATGGCACCTACAGTATGCCTCTAGTCATTTAGAAACCATCTAATATTGTAACCTATTTGAACTCTCAACGCTGTGCCAGAAAACAACCTGCATGGCTACATCCACAGGATATGGTGTCTGCCATTTCATTACTGTCACGCTCTCGTAAAGCCTAATTGCTCCATGCCTCGCATTGTTTTTGAGTCAGCCACTCAGAGTAGTCCTTTTGCTTCTTGCACACACCCACCACAGTATTGATTTGAAGTGCTCTGCCAAAACCGTGTTTATTCATTGCCAATGCAAGCAGAATGATGCATGCACAATAATTTGGCTTTAAACCTACTATGCATCTTTTTTCATAGTAGACAGTGAATAGGAACTTGTTTTGTTCTCATTTGGTGCTGTGCCATTCACATATCTACACTGAAACCTGTTATTAATTTGTGCCTTTGTGTGGAATCTTGGATCAAATTTGTTTCTGTCTTGGCACCAGCTATTTGGAGATCTACAATGAGCGTGTGCAGGACCTTCTCAAGAAGAGAACTACACCCACAGATGATGGAGGCTTGAGAGTGAGAGAGCACCCCAGGGATGGTCCCTATGTAGAGAGTAAGACTATAAGGTTTTATTCTCTACCCCATGTCTATCTCAGCTGATTTTCTTTAAAATGCAGAAAATCTAATACAGGAAAAACTACAACTAATGTGTAGATCTGTCCAAGCACTTGGTACACAACCACAGTGACATGGAGAACTTGATCATTCTCGGCAATGCCAACCGCACCACAGCCAGCACAGGCATGAATGACTTCAGCAGCCGCTCCCACGCCATCTTCACCATCCGCTTCACTCAGGTGAACTGCAGTGCTTAAATGTATCCCGTTGCCAGTTCGAATTGGGGTACATAAAACATTTTTAAACGTTTCCCTGAAAACTCTTTGGATGTTGGTAAAGGCCATCCCTCAAGAGCTCTAATTAGCCTTGTTTATCTGTTTTGTGTAATGATCATTTTTTTAAAATGTTTTTTATTTTATTTTCAAAGACCTTTTCATTTTTTCCATCTTATGTAGCACTTTTGTCGTGATTCCGCCTATATGCCCAAGTATTCCTCTGTGATGTTGCCTCTTTTGAACTGAATGAAGATTGCTCAGTAATGCTTCTTCATGCCACAGGCTTGGTTCGATGCGGGGTTGCCATGTGAGACCCTGAGTAAGATCCACCTGGTAGACCTGGCAGGCAGCGAGAGAGCTGATGCCACGGGCGCCACAGGCACCAGGTTGAAGGAAGGTGCCAACATCAACAAATCCCTGGTCACACTGGGCAGTGTGATCTCAGCTCTGGGTAAATGGCAGTTACAGCATGACTGACACACCATGACGCCACAGCTTTATCTAGTATAGAGCCAGTCAGCTCAATAATGGATAGTGAGTAATTATTGTATTCTATGCAAGGACTGTAATTTTGTCTGCTGTGGAATCACCCTGCTTATTTCAAAATAAAACCCAGAACAGAGGTTACTCTTCTAGTTTGCCTGTTTTTAAAGCACTTGCATGTTGATGTTTGATTATAAATTGGTTTTTCATCATTTGAAGGAAACAATTGACTTGTGCTCTGATTTAAAATCATGCCTGGAATGAAACTCGCTGTTGAATTTTATTGAGGGTATTAGCAAACTTAAGACCTCAGTGCAACCTAGTAACACTTTCTAAGGATTAATATTGGACTGATATTTTTGTTCCCAGAATGGATCAAAGAGCATGAGGATGAAACGGTTCATATATTACTCTCCAGTTACTGAGTCAGTGTTTTCTTTCTGTGTGACCTCCCAGCTGACCTCAGTGTGGGAGGACAGTCACCAAAACAGAAGAAGCAGATCTTCATTCCTTACAGAGACTCTGTGCTGACATGGCTACTGAAAGACAGCCTGGGTGGAAACTCAGTGACTGCTATGATAGCAAGTATGTACTGTAAATCAGAACTCGGCTGACACAAGACATTCAAGGCTGTTTCCAGAAAGTGTCACCCCTTTTATTCTTACTTGTTCTTGAAAATGTCAAAGATAATGTTGACCACATAATCCTGTGTTTGTTTGCCATGTTTTAACTCACCACTGCAACTTGTGCGCTTTCCTCCCCGGTGACCTCTCATGGCAGCCGTTTCTCCTGCCGATGTGAACTACAGGGAGACCCTGAGCACTTTGCGCTACGCCAGCCGAGCTAAAAACATAGTGAACTCGCCCACAGTAAACGAAGACGGCAGCGTGAAGGTGATCCGGGAGCTGCAGGCACAGGTTGCCAGGCTCCAAACGCTACTAGAAGAAGCCAATCAGGTCCTGCATATGTTCAAGCTCACATAAAAGGCCATCAGTGATACTACAATATGTATGTTGACAGTCTTTTATTCAAAAGTTCTATTGTATGTTGGGCTGTCTTTTCATTACTACTCCAGGTTTGCTGTAGGGAGCTGTCTTCCTCTGTGAAGGTCGAGGAGGAGCTGCATCAGAATGAAGCAAAGGTGAGTCATCCTTTGCCAAATGGAAAAACATGGGTGTTTTGATGTTTTTCTCTGTAAACGATACTCCTGCTATTCCCCCCAGGTTCTATCACTGACCAAGGAGTGGACCAGCAAATGGGGCGAGACTCAGCGTATTCTGCAGGTACAACAATGATTCATTCATGTATTTAAACCTTCTTTAAATGTAGTAGAACCACACCACAAAAAATACATCATTGCACAGTTATTTTAACATTGAAAGATCAACTACAATCTACAAATTCATTTTTAAATTATTCATATAATTGTGATGTCTTTCTTGCTTTTTCTTTGTCCATTTTACATGCATGACTAAGCCCACCATCCAGCCACCTCCACAATACTTTTTGCCAGAATCAATAGGAGTTTGATTTGCCAATTTGTTCAAATAAACTCTTCTTACAAGACATTAATAAAGAGGCCAAGTGAACATTTGCATAAATATCCTGGGGCCAATTTAACATCGGTTAGTTTGACACACAAAAGCCCGGTACTGTATGTTTGATTCTTGGACATGAGCTAGAAGATAACAAGACAGTAACTGGAGAGATTTGCTTGATGAATTGCTTTGTTCCCATGATCCAATTTATTGTAGTTCAGTTAATCAGGTAATATTATAAAGACAGCCAAAGACTTACAGTAAAACCCTGTAGCTTGACATATAGTTATTTATTATTTTTATTTTTTTTATTTTCTAGTTGGGTAAATATTTCAGAATAAAATGATTAAACTGTTATGTTCTTTGGAGCTTTGTTGTCTCTAGACAAACAGTTTGTTAGGTGCCCTTGTTACTTATGTTTTTGTTTCCTATCTTGTTTTCTTTGCCCCCATTTTCAATTTAGTAATATGTCATAACAAATTTGTATGTTAGTCCAACATCTGACATTGTATTTGGTGAAGAATGATGATGCCACAGAGGGATGTATGCATGCAAAATAGAGGGCCACTGAGTACATAGTGTGAAGTTTTGCTCTATTGACTTTAACACTAACAATCAACAAAGCAACAAGCTCCCAGCAGCAGTTTAAACAGACCTTGCCACTTGCAGTAAAGACATCCTACCAGCTGGTGTCACTGCAGGTCTTGTGAACAGCCAGCAGCCACCTCATGGAATGGAAAGGGTAATGAGAGTAGAGTCAACCTGGCATTTAAATGTAATTTTATCCACAAGCCGAGTTCTTGTTATGGTCGTAAAGTTAGTGTTTTTGGGGAGTCTGACGGAAAGAAACAGAACAGACATGCCTCCTCCGTCAACCCAGTATGGTTTCTCTGAGGCTGGGACAGGGTGGCAGCATTCTTACAAGACCCCAAGCTGCAACAAAAAATGTCACCGTTTGCCAGCCCAGAGTTTACACTGAACACTTTTCCTCTGTTGAATTTGTGCCCAACCTCCCAAATAACACCAAATGTCATGTGTTTGGGACTCGTCGTATTCAGCCAAGTAGCCTGTTGCATTATGCAATGAACTGTGAAGCGTGCCAGTCATGAAAAGCATGCGGTGACTTCTTGTCTCCATCATACACGCTAGCAGTACATTCTCTATAGCAGTTTTTGCATGGGTGTAAACTGTGGTGTTGATATAGCCTTTAAAAGGATGTCTAAATAGATTTATGTATTTTTGACTTGTAGCAGCCGCAAGTGAACCTCCACAACACCAGAGTGAGAGGTCAGATTGCTTTTGTGAAGCTACACATTTAAGAAGACATTGTGCAAGGATTTTAAATACCCTACACATGAATGTCTGCTATACATGTGTATGTTGGATGGTTAACATTCTATTCTGCATGGCGGTTAGCAGGTGACATTTAGTGGCTCGACAGCCCTTTATTCATGACAGTGCATCGGAGCTCATTAGCTGCTGTCACCACTCCTAATTAAGAGGTCTTGATTATTGGCATATGGCGCTTTCGTTTCTGACTGTCGGGCATTTTAAATAAAGTTGCAATGTTGTAAATCTGTTTGTGTGTTCCAGCGGTGACTTTATGCTCAGAGGCAACATCATCTATCTCTACTGGCAGAAAAATATGCCTTATTTAGAGCTGGGGCCATCCATGTAGAAGCACCTGTTATGATGCATGATACAATGTGACACCTAGTCGAAAAGGCCACTGTACCGGTGACCGGCAGGCACACTGGTGTTGCCGAAACTCTAAGTGTTTGATGAATGACTTTATGGATTTGACATTTGTCTTCCTGTGCATTTGCATTCTGCCTGGGTGAAAAATGATAAGTGAGATTGCTGCACAGACCATAGAGGTGGTGTCTTTGCTCAGTTCAGTACAGAGAAGCACATCCAGCCCCAGTTAGAAGAAAATTCAGCACACATACTTGGCTAACAAAAGCCTAATTGCATTGGTGGAATTTATTTAAAGTAGATTGTTGTTTGTTTGGGGTTTTTTTACCAAATGGTCTTCAACATGTGGTGTTTAAAAATAATGATTCTGATATAATCCATCCTCCACGTTTAAGTGTATGGTGTTCTCCAACTCAATCCTCCATATATTCTGTTTAATTCAGTTGATGCCATTGCTGAGAGCTAGATGAAATTATCTACTTGGGCCGTAAGCAGACAAGTTGACCAAGAGCAGTGTAAACAGAATTTTGAATTCTGTATTTAAAGCAGATTTAGAATGCAAAGTTATTCATCGTCAGTTTCCCAGATTGGTTACAGGGCATGAGGGAAGGAGAAAGTAATTAATGAGATCGGATTTCATAGCAGCCTCTTACAAGACAGAGACGGCAATAGATTGAGAGAACAAAAAAGGCAGGAAGAGGGTACTGTTGTTCGACCGCAGGGGTGTATATACTGTGTGTATACATGCATGCCTACATGTGCACACACACACGTGCACAGATTTGTGAGTAGGTTTGCTTTACGAGTGGAGTTGCAATCGGCTCCACCAGCCACCCTTTGAGTTCCCTTGTAACACAGTGTGGTGGGAGGAACCTTCATTTCAGTGAGATAAAATGAACCCCAGTGTTTCTTTGATCCTAGTACTCTTTGTATTTCCCCAAACACGCTACAGTCGGAACAAAGACACAAACTTAAGCCTTGAATGCTCTGAGCCTGGCTCTGTTTTATGTCAATTTACCTCATACAGTCAGCCGTCATACATCATTGTTAGTCATCATAGCATTTCATGACCTTTACACATTCTTATCAGCAGCTCGTCTTTGATTCTTCATGGGCCAGTAAGGCTCGGCTCCAAGCTAAATTGACGTTCTTTTCTTAATTTAATTCATGAAAATGAGTTATTGTTCGGCTACATCTCAAACACACATGGCGAGCATGTGAGTAATAGGTGTCATTCAAGCCTACAAGGACTAAATCTCGTTGCTGGAGCCCTAAAATCAACTGTACTTTACATGTCGGATAACAGTCCAGTTGATTTTCACATTCTTTGAACAAATTTATGACACAAATTAAAAGAATCTGTGAATTTCAGCAAATATTGTCCCCCTGTGCAAAATGACATTAACTGACATGAGTTGCAATGGGACATGTAGCAGAAGAATTTGACTGATTAGGAGCCCAGAAGTGCTTTTTATCAGGTTGAATCCCTCCCTAGTTTCTAACCGCAAGTTGCATGAAAGGGAACATGCTGATGACCTTAGTGCATCTCAAGCTAATTACACAAAAACACATTGATATTACAACCAGAACAACAACTTTCCAGTTGAGAATCTGCTTTTACATGTTGCACAGACACAAATACCATAAAGGGTGGGTAAAAAAACAAACGACTGTTAATAAGATGCCAATTCTTTTCTGTGGGCGAACATAGGCTTCATGCCACATTGAAAACTGGCCGTGTAATTGCCTTTCCCTTTTATATGTTAGTCATTTTAACTTTGATAAAGAACAGCAATCTGGGAAAAGAATATAGGTCTTCCAAGAAAATTAACCTTTTTTTAATATAACAGCAATTCAAGTGCACATTTTTGTCTTGTTCTGGATCCTGCACCTGCTTATCTGTTCTGTTGGCAACTTGCTCCACTTGACAAGGCTGACGGCCAGTGATGGCCTAGTATGGCAGTGTTCTGAAATGCATATTAACCTAGTCGGGAACCTGAACTGTCAAAGCGCTGAGAAAAATCCATTAAAAATTCTACCCGACCACAGATGACGGCTTTTAATGGAAGCCTAAATGCTGGCCGAGCCTGGCTGCTGGTCTAGGCCACAGTTAATTACAGTATGTTCACCAGCTGCCTCAATCTAAAAGCAGACTTTTTTTGGTCCTCATAACACACACACACAGGCTGACTGGGTGTGGTGGAAAGCAACTTTTTCTGGTATGTGTGCGAATGTGAGGAGAAAATAAGAGGATCTCATCTGTTCCTGTTGTCTGAGGAAAGTGACACAGTGCATTAATCTGCCAGGCTGCTCCTCACCTCTAATGAAGTCTGTGAAGAATACCTTTTAATTAAGTACAGGGGCTGGGGTCGATGCCTCTCCTTCTTCAATAGGAAAAAAAGGATTTCTCCCATCTCACAACTGCCAATGAGTGAGGTGGTGCTGGTGGTGGACACGTCTCTCACTTCACGGGCCAATCTATACAAAAGAGAGTAGGAGGAGGTTGAAAGAGAGGGGGGAACTAGTTTATGCAAAGTGTTGCCTCTGAATTCTCCATATATGAGATTTTCTGCTCTGCCTCTTGGGGAGGTACTTAGGATAATCCATGGCAATGTGAGGCATTAGTCCACCAGCTTAACAGAAGAATACTTCTGATAGGGCCACTCATACTTGGGGACACTCTGGGTTATCGAACCACAGCCATTGCCCTGAGAGGAAAAGGTTAGCAGCCTTACACACTTGCCTAGAGAGTTAACTTTCTCGTTATGGCTTAATTCGGTGTGTCTTTTGAACCTAGCCACGTCATCCAAGGCCAAGTGTTTTATTTGTTGAATAATAGACAAATTAACTGCTTAACAAACTCAATCTATGTGCATCCTGTCTGGTCTTTTCTAAAGCTTAACTCACACGTTAGTCAAGTTAGGAATTAAATATTACTAAGTGACATTTTATACAACGTTTAAATGAATATCGCCTCGTTGACAGACACATATGCTGTAAGGTGGTGTGACTCATGCTTTTACATTTTCTCAGCAACAATTGTTGGAGGCAGTGAAGCAGCGTATGGAGCAGATCAGGGATTTAAGGGTAGCCGTTTTGTGCTTTAGAAATGGCTTTCGGGGATTAAATCAATTTCTCTGCTTATCGCATTTCTGTAGAGAGGTGCTGTAACACCATTAAATACGTATTTAGCAGGGTTTTCTGGACTAGCAGAATGGATTCATGCTGACATTAATTCTGTTTGACTTTTGTGTTGTAACTGTAATGTTGCTGTATGTAACGCTATAGTGTGGTATTAATCAGTAGTTTGTGTGAAATATGGACATAGAAGCAAAATGATGAACACTTCAGAGATTTGACTTTTATGCAAACACATGCCATATTTTATGGGGTAAAATTGAAAATGCCCCTATGAAATAGCCTTATTGTGTGTGTGTGTGTGTGTGTGTATAAATTTTACTACAGTTATTCACATACCTCAACAAATAATTCACTACTTATGGAAAATAAATGCTTTGTAGCTCAATGTTTAAGCCATGGCATGCTTTTGACTTCATGAGAGCCTATGAGGCACAGGAATTCTTTTTAGTTTGACCTTCTATACGATACTTCTTCAGAGACATTGTAAATGACATGGAACCAGCTGAAGTTTGTTGCTGTTATCTAAAGTTGACATACTTTACAAGCTCAGGAGTATTTTAATAGCAACATACTGTGTTGGGAGCTATGTATCAAAGGCAATGGTGCATGGTATACAACCCACGTGTGTGTGGGGGGTGGCACTGCGTCTGTTTCGCTCACTGAACACAATGTACAGTTTGACTCTCACCACGATAATCTGAATGATTTATGGTGTCTCTCTTGCCGTTAGCCACTCTACTGCTTCATGGCGACACATGGTTGGAATGCCGTTATTCTGCTTGGCCTTCAGGCGAGGAAGAGCAGTCATAAAGAATTCAGTTTTCTGCTGGTTGCCATTAAATGTCTGTCAGCATTTTTATTTCATATTGTGTGCCATTCCAGCTACAGGCTATTGAATGAGCCCCCCCCCCCGCGATATTCTCTTGTGTCCTATAGGAGGAGACTGTGGCTCTGAGGAAGGAGGGGGGTGGAGTGGTCCTGGACTGCCAGTTACCTCATCTGATAGGAATTGATGAAGACCTGCTCAGCACTGGAATCATCCTGTATTATTTGAAAGTAAATAGATCATTTCAACTCCATATAATTCACAAAGTAGTTCTCAGAAATCATTACCAGCCATGGTCCAGTGCCTTTGTTAATGGCTCTGCTTGTCAAACAACAGCTTGCATATTGTGTCATGACCTTTTAATCTTCACTGTAGGAGGGCAGAACCCTGATCGGGAGTGATGAAGCATTATGCAGTCAGGATATTGGTGAGTCATGGTTACTACACTATATTCCCCGCTGCTGTTATCCATTGGACTGAAAAAGTCGACGTTTTTTTAATTTTTTTTTTTATTTTTTATGTTTTCATATTTAATTGTATTGTAGTGCTTCATGGGCCTGGGCTCCTCGGTGAACATTGTGTGCTTGAGAACTGCGCTGGGACCGTGACTCTGATCCCTCAGGATGGTGCACTGTGTTCAGTCAATGGCTCTGTGGTAACTGATCCCTGCCAGCTGACTCAGGGTAAGCATTTCTGCAAAGCTAATGTGCTCCTGATATTATTTAACAAACAGGGGCTCTGTAATAATAAAGATTTCTCAAATTCCCAATTATTTGGCTAGTGGGAGGCAATAACACATTCATCCATTTTGAATGCAGTTATATGAGATCACTGCATCACATCTGCAAATTAAATCCACTTTATGTCCCTGGCTCCCCCACGGCAGCACACTTGGGGCATGAGTGGATTGTGAACACAGCTCTCCACAGGGCAGATGCCATTTCTCTTACTAAACATTTTGAAGGGCGAGAGGGCCCAGACAAAGCCCCAGGCCCTCCATTTAATTGGCAGATGGAGTTGATAGGGCCAACAGGTTTGAAGTGGGCCAGAGCATTAACCTTTCAAAGGATGGACCCAAGCGGAGCTGAAACGCCTGCCCCCCTGAGCCGGCCCTGCTCGCCGGGGCTGGGAGCTTTCACTGCTTACTGCGTCCTCATCCGCACTGCTTTGCTTTCCAGAGATAAAAACTCCACACAGCCAGGCAGTGCAGTGCCCGGCTACGCTAGTCTCTTTTATAACCATTTCAATTTATCCAATATCCCCTTCAGAAACGGCTGCATCTGAAGCTATTTTCTTGAACAAATGATAGTAATTTTCAGTCCAACAGCAGCTGGAATCCATCACAGGCTGCCCTCTCAGGTGCTTTGTCACTCGTCAGAAATCATTAGTATTGGCAATATTAGTATTTGCTGTGCTGAGAGAGGAGGAGGAGAATGGAGAGGAGACCTCGAGGAAAATCTGTGGATGTGGCCATATGAGTGCGAGTCTGATATATAAACCCTAACATCACTTCAATTCTATAGCTTTACAAGGCTTCTCAAGTTTCCTTGGAACATTTTCTCTGGTAAATCATCCCCCTGGTCTAGGTCACTTCCAATCACGTGGCAATTAATTCACTTTACCTGAGCAGAGGAAAATGTTGGAGAACTCTTGTGCTATTTGTCAACTTTTCCCCAAGTTCAGTGCAGAGACGGTTCACTGCAATCCCACAATGACGGGAAGATTCCCATGGCCAGTCTTTTGCTCCTCACTTTTTTTATGCATTATAGATACTGTGCCGCACCTCCAAAGGTTTCCTGGCAGACATTCAGCACCATTACTGTCATTTTCATCTGTCTTGAAACACATCACATATTGCCTCTGCCTGTCTTTCTCACAGTGTAATGCATAATTCAGTGGTTAGTGCAGCATTTATACCAAATGGTAAAGTTTAAGCTGGTAAGTGAGTTAGTAAAATGCTTTTACCTCTTCGGTTCCCTCTAGGTGCCATCACACAGCTAGGAAGTGGAAACATACTCCGGTTTAACCACCCTACTGAAGCTGCCCAGCTCAGAGAGAAATGCCAGGTACATTCCCCAAAACCACCACAGACACGAGCCCTATTGTGTTCTTCTACTATTCTGCTGTTTTTGCCTCTTTCAGAAGAGATGCTGCCTCAACTGCATTTTCTGCTGGTAACTTTGTAAAAGCAAGTCAGCATCGTGCACTTTTGTTTCCATAACTACCAGCTGTAATACCTGCTTCCTTCAGCAAACACTGCTCATGTTGAACTCTCATTCACACTTCACTCCACATCAGAAACTCTGCAACAACAGCACTAGTGTGATCCATGCAGACTCTTTCTGATCACAATAAGAACTACTTCCTGCTTCTCAGCTGCTACTGCTTGTTTTTGCCTGTTTAGCATGAAACTCTACTTCTTTCTGATTAATTGGCTCACAAAGAAGTGGCAGACCTGCACATCATGAACAATCCCTCCACAATATTAAGTTGTTTTCAACCTTAGAAAAGCTCCCTGCTGTTGCTGAAAGGAGGCCAGGTGCAGCGGCTTTCAAAACTGGCTGCTTTTTGTCCAGCTTGCAACAGCTCCCTCCTGGCTTTTATTCCCTTTCATGTGTTTTTTTTTTTTTTTTTAAAGAAGCACTGTGTGAATGCACCCTTTCTCCAGAGGAAACCACAGCCATTGTTTCTCTCCAGTATTTTGTTTATATTTAAGTGTTTGGGTTGCGTAAGCCCGAGTGGGTGTCGGAGCAAAACTCCCTAAATGTTTTTGCTTGGCAGAATTAAGTAAATCATTTTAAACGGGAATAAACAATGGCTGAAGTTTTTAAACTTGAAAATGGAAAGTTTACTGCAGTTTGTGGTGTCAAAAGTATTGCGTGTGTACTGCTGATGATGATAGTTTATCTCAGCCAAAGAATACTCCAATGTCTCTTTTAACCCTCTTAAACCTACATAGACAAAGAAATGCCAGGACATATGTAGCAAGGTTTACCACTCAGGGTTCCACTGACGGGTGAACACAAGGACCCACACACTTCTTCTACCGGACACAACACTTTATTTACACTGTGCACACAGATATTTACACATGCCGCTGGCTTCCCTCTCTCCCTGCCCGGCGACTCCAGGACAGCCAGCTGTCTCTTTTCTTTGTTCACACTTCCACTGGGGTTCTTCCCCTCTTCACGGTGGTGCTTGTCATGTGTCCGGCTCTCTCTCCTTCTCCAGTCCCTGCCACTACTAAATACAGACAGCCTTGATAATTAAACTCTTCCCACCTGTTTTACTTAAGATGCTGGCGCTGACTCTCTGAACCACTCCCCCCCACTCTCTCCTCTGCAGCTGAGCTCAATCAACCACACTCCGCCACCACAACATAGCTTTATATTTTTGCCAATTCTGAGCTTATTCTTTCAGTCGGTATCAAGTGCTCTACATCATATGATTCAGGGGAACCTACTCTTTCTTTCTGGCTCAGTGTAAAGTCACCATCATGCATTACCTTTGTGTGAGCATAACATATTTCCATATTTGACATTTAAAAAAAAAAAAAAAAAAAGGTCTGGGAGGGGTGGAACTTGTTGACTCCTTTAGTCAACCAGGGAATTTTTGTTTTTTCAATGTGTTACAGCCATTTATTGGATATTTCCTGGGTGTTTTTTGAAGCTTGTTTTCTATCATAAACGGTTCCAAAGGTATAAAATGTTTTGTAGAAAATGTCTAGTGTAGCATCGATGCTACATTCGGTTCTAAAGGGTTAACCCCTTCGTCTTCATGTTCTATTGTTTTACAACATTGAATCACAGGTGAAATTAAGAGTTTGTTTTTTTTGTTTTTTTACATGGAACATCACTTCAGTGCACTAGTAAAGCAGGTTACCAAGAGGCCTGCAGCTACAGACATTCCTGAGATGTTGCACACTGCGCATACAAATACTGTTGCCTGGGTGCCTCACTGCTCATAGCTTTATGGCAGAGTGAAAGTTACTGTTGAGAAAACTCATGACATGTTGGCTTAATGTTTGTCAAAAGGCAAATGCAAGCAGTCCAAGGGGGGTGAGTACTTTTTTATAAACCGCAATGAAAGAGCATTGATAATGACAGAATCTGATAATATTGCTATAATCACGTTCGTTGTAGTATCCATGTTAAAGTTATTTTAGTATATGAAAGAAAAAATGGTCAGTGAATGGGCTGTAAAGCCTGCATCTCAAATTGAGTCCCCTTTTTAAGCATTTTCTCCTGTGCTTTTATAACTTTTTGTGTTGTATAATGGATTCACGCACCATATTATAGACACAGTTGTACTTCTGGTTTTTGACAGCTTTCTGCTCTCCTCATTATTGGAAATTGCACACTATTACAGCCAAGTAAAGCACAGACATCCAGGCCCCACTGCGGTTCCAAGAAGAGTCCTTGCCATTCATTTTTTTTAACATCGATTCCAATTGGAGATGGTCTCAAGAGTTCTACATTCGCTCAGTCTGAGTATGTGCTAGCAGAATGTGTGTAACTGTTGTGTAGAGAAGTGGCTTTTAAAATGGTCTATTTCAATGGCAGCAAATTGTTACATTCCCTCTCAGTTTTAGAGTGAAAATGTGGAAACACTCAGAGAGAACAGTGTGATAAATTGTAAAATCTATATGGAACCACAACAATGGACCTGGTTGTAGATTATAGCTGCTCTCTTGCCAGTCAAACTGTACCCCTTCATTTGAGGAATATGTGTTGGTTTCATTCTGCTTACCCTCATTTTTGGAAGGGCTTTGGTTTACCAGATACTAGATTTTGACATTTCTCCAAATGTTGTCAAAGCTCTTCAATCTACCCCCTTATATTCTTTGAAAGCAGTGTAATGAATACTGATGACATACAGTGTATATACTATTAAATCATTGTATAGTTGTAAATCTACCGTAGGCAGCTGTCACTCATTTCTTCCACTCCTACAGATTTTCATTTCACAGTGCTGTCTCATTCTGTTGTCTGCAGAGCGGGCTGCTGTCTGCCTTCAGCCTGTCCTTGACTGACATGTCCAAGTCTACTGAGAATCTGTCCAAGGTGATGCTGCAAAATCCAGGGTGAGACTTATGCAGACATGTGTAACCGCTCTCTACACTGTGACCGAAGCTGAACCCACTCCACCTCAATCTCCACAATGTACCTGCTTATTGAGCAGCATTCATCAGGCACATAGACCAAATCAAAGCCATAAATCATGGCAGCATTTCTGTGAGGCGAGGGGAACATGCAAAAATCCATTCTGAAGTGCTTCATGCTGATCCAGTGGAAATCGCACCAGGCATGTATCCTACAACCGAGGGCCTGTCCCAAAACAACCTCTAGTTCTGTAGGTAGTAAACTGCCCCGTGTCCCATTTTCCAAAATCACTGCAGTGCACTTGAAGTTCAGCTCCCTAGAAAATTCCCAGAATGCGCAGTTTAAAAAACAAACAAAAAAAAAAAGTGCTTCGTCACACTACCAGCAGATCCTTTTCACATTAGGCCTTTGTCAGTCTGCTGTATTTGTGCAATGTCATCAACCATGGCCCAAGTACCGTCCCAATTCCAAGTCCACATTTAGTACGCTCCGCTCATTTAATCGAGGATTCTTTGGCAGTTGTCTGACCCAAGTTTACACAAGTCAAGTGTCTCAGCATGTATTTAGCTGCGATGGCAGACAATATGAGCCACAGTTATAATTTTTGTTCTAAAGCTATTTATTATGTTAAGTTTTATTAAACTTTGTTAAAAAGTTTTGTTATGTTAAATTAAGTTTTGTGATTTAAAAAAAAAAAAAAAAAAAAAAATTATTTAATTAACCATCTGCAACAAATCTGTTAGGCAGCCAAAAATGTCTATGGTCATCCTGGAGAAAACGGTCCCATCCCAGACTGCCTTTTGGCAGTTTAGTGGTGGCACTGATGTCTCTGTAGCGTTTTAAACTTAATAAATCTTTTCCTAAACTCTAGTCTGAGTCGAAATCTAATATTTGTTGCTTCTCCAGATTAAGTTAAGGTTAATGTTTTGAATTGGCTTGTTGTACGATACCGCTGCCTCTGTGTACAGTATACACCAATCCGCCATAACATTATGACCACCTGCCTAATATTGTGTAGGTCCCCCTTTTGCCGCCAAAACAGCCCTGACCCGTCGAGGCATGGACTCCACTGTAGGCGCTTTCTGCGGTGGACAGGGGTCAGCGGCTATGCAGCAAACTGCAATGCTCTGTGTGTTCTGACACCTTTCTATCAGAACCAGCATTCACTTTTTCAGCAGTTTGAGCTACAGTAGCTCTTCTGTTGGATCGGACCACACGGGCCAGCCTTCGCTCCCCACGTGCATCAGTGAGCCTTGGCCGCCCATGACCCTGTCGCCGGTTCACCAGTTTTCCTTCCATGGACCACTTTTGGTAGGTACTGACCACTGCAGACCAGGAACGCCCCACAAGAGCTGCAATTTTGGAGATGCTCTGACCCAGGCGTCTAGCCATCACAATTTGGCCCTTGTCAAAGTCGTTCACATCCTTACGCTTGCCCATTTTTCTTGCTTCCAACACATCAACTTCAAGGACAAAATGTTCAGTTGCTGCCTAATATATCCCCCCGACTGACACGTGCCATTGCAACAAGATAATCAATGTTCTTCACTTCACCTGTCAGTGGTCATAATGTTATGGCTGATCGGCTTTTTTAAATTTTATATATATATATAAGTTTTTGCCACACTATATAAATGAAAAGGGGAAGTATAGTGCATGATAAATTTCATTTTATTGTCAAAATACATTGTAGGGAGGATTAAAGATATCTGTGGGCTGCATCTCACAGTCAACGCAGATGAAAGCTCTAAAAGCTTAAGTGGGCCTATTGATTTGAGATTATTCTGTCACAAAACAGGAGTTTGAACTTTGTCATGACAACATAACGTGTACACCTAAGGACACAAATTTAAACTTGGCATACTCTGTATTGAGAGAGGCCTACTGTCACAACAGGTAGACACAGCTGCAACTAATAAAATAACATGTTTTGATTTAGGATTTACCAAACCCACTTTGTGACACCAATAATGAACTGAAAGCAAAACATAGACTGCACCAGGTTTCACCTGGATTGACAATTTTATTTTTTTTTCTACCAAAATTTTCCATCAGGATAATTTGAAAATATGCTATAATCACCCTAAAAATCACTGACAAGAATGCTTTTGTCAGTGCTAGCTCCTTAGCCTACCTAAATCAAACTTCACTATAATTTTTATTTTTTACACTATAACCTTCTAAACTCTGAGACATTATGTTAATGTGACTGATCTTTATACCCTGCCACTGCTCCGGAACTGTGACTGGTCACTGTCCCAGTGTTTACTGAATTAGTGCCCAAAATCCAATTCACTCTCTAGTGATTCACCACCTGCTCAAGTAGTGAGCAATTTGAGACAAACCCCCGGTCTCATGATCTGATAACCCTGATGTTTTACAGCATGTTGAGTTGTCTGACATATAATTTCCCCCTCACAGTGCAGAATCCCCAAAAAGCGGCGCTTTTCGCTGGGGTGATTCATACTGCTTTCGGTCCAACACCTGCAGCCGTGTTCCCGATCTGCTGGTCTGACATTGCTTGGCTAACATATGAAAGGGTGAATACATGTGTATGTAGAGGATTACCACAAGGCTTCTATTAGTCGACTACACAGCTGCTGTCTTCATTATCCTGCGTCAGACACACTTGGTTTGTGTGTGAAAGTGGTATTACTGAGTGGGAAGAATGGAAATCAGTAAGAGTCGGTGGGGGATGGAGACTCGTACAGCTTGATTGAAGTCTGTAGGTGTTAATGCCAGATCAGCAGCAGGACTGTCGACTGTTTTTTACAGTATAGAAACATACAATACCACAGGCGAATATAGCCTTTTTCAATCTCTCATCGCTTGGATATGTATTCCATCCTTGTTCTGCTTCACGTTGCTTAAACTCCCTTGCAGCAAGAGCAGAATTGATCTTTAACTTTGTCCAATCATCTTGGAAATAAGAGCAAATAATTTGAATTCAAATGTTGGCTGTGGATATCTGTTGAGCTCTGGGAGTGACACAAGAGATCAATGAACTGACCTGCAGTTGCTTAGGGGGGTGCCCCAATACAACAAAAGCAAACCTGCCTATTATCAGCTACATCATTTGGATCACAGACTTTCTCAGTTGAGAGTTTGGACAGGAAGAGGCCAACTGAATTAACAAGTCTGACCTGCTTCTTACAGCATGGGAGCACTTTACATTTTTGTATTTATCCAGATCTTTGATTCACTAATTTTTATGTATGTGATATCAACGTGCATTTGTCGGCTGAATGCAGATGTTCTCATCTTGCTTTTCCTCTAAGCATGAGGTGTAGACAATTAAATTGATGTCTTAGTTTGGAATCATAAGATGGGAGAGGCAAGAAAGGGCTGTGTTTGTCTTTTATGGCAGGGTCACATGCTTTTGTTTTGTGTATGAATTCATGCCTGTCCACAAGACCCACTTGTTACCTTCTAGTAAAAGTTGTCCCACTGAGTTTGATTCATTCTTTATTAAATGGACTGTGTAACAGAAACGGCATGTTGAAATGCAGCTCTTTCAAACCCAGCAAGTCTGGACTCTTGAGAGCTCCCATTGATGGAGCGGGTCATGTAGTGTTTGACCCATGCAGCTTTTTAATGGCCACCTTAGCTCTGAAAGTCCCTCATCTGACAACCCTCTCAGTATCCTCCATGTCTGGCCAGAAGGCCAAGTGGCAACTTTACTATGTGCCTCCTCTGATCACTGACAGGCTGTTATTGGGAGCTTGCATCTTGTGAAATAGTGTTTTTACACTGGTTAATGTCCATCACTCTAGGAGCTCTTGTGCCACTTTACGCCTCCTGCCACTAGCTTTAGTGCAGCTAGAACAATCTTACCTACAAACTGATTTATTTTCTTTTTTTCTGTCACTTTAGCTGTTCTTTTGGGTCAACATTTCAGGTGCTTCTTTAGAGTGTCTGAGTTGGAATTTCTTAAAACTGACGAAAAATGAACTGGAAATGTTTGAAAATCTAGTATGAGATGTATTAAAGGGTGCGTATGAAAGGGGCTAGGACTTCTCATATCATGCAAACAGCTTATTTAAGAATGTGTTTGGGTGTGCATGTATGTGATGACTAGGAGGATGGAAAAGAAGCTCAACCAGCACGAGGTGGAATGGCAGCAGGTTCAAGAAAGCCTGAACAGACGCAACCCGGGACATCAAAAGACTTTGAAAGGAAAACAGTGGGGCTTTGCATCAAGGCAGAGCAGAAGAAAAGACAAAGGGAGCAGAGATGGAAGAGACTGGCTATGGATAAGTTAGGGGGAGGCGAACTGTGCTCTCTGTGGTTATGTTAATGAATCTGCTGTTTGTGTACCAGTTTTGTTCACAGTGATTCCACAGCAAGAACACTGTAGACCTCTGCAAGTGAGCAATGTGTGTGACAGGACAAAATGGTGACAAGAAAATTTGGGCAGCTTCTTAGACTAGGAATCTCAGATCAGTGTTCCTCCATTTATTCATGCGAGTAGACAAACATCGCTGAGCACAAGACATCCTCCGTACTAATCCTCAGGATCTGCAAAAATCCTTTAATCGTCACGAGGACCTGCACTGTATTCCTGCTGTTGATGATGTCAGTGCTTTAATGCTCCCGCATTCCCTCCTTCTGAACCTGGTGCAACACACAAAGCTCAGCCAAAGCTGCTGTTTACTGTCAGAAATCATTCTGAGCTGTATATTTGGTTTCTGCTCCCCCCTCTGGAGTGCTGAGTATTGTATGTAAATCCTGAAATCAACATGCACAGATTCTATTTAATTTCACAGCTAGTAGAGTGGCTCTAATCTCATCCAGCCATTTGGGCTGTTTGCTTTTCAAATCTAATGGATGGTTTTTGTGAGGGGGGGGGGTTATTGCAGTCTTGTCTTTTGCCTGCAAACAGTTTGAAGTCTCCAGTGTCACACCACAGCAAATAATATTTTCTTTTGAAAAAGAGCCTGGCAGCATGTACGAGCATACATTATAAGCACAGCTTTATTATGCACACGCCTCCTATCAAGACGCAATTTTTGTTTTCTGATTT
>LKNJ01001366.1:0-39457 GCA_002120245.1 Maccullochella peelii | reverse complement strand
GATTTCATTCCTGTCTCTTCACTGTGTCCTTTTTCAGCCAGTTGGGTGTGCTGGCTGCAGAGACGGCTGAGTCCAAAGTGCCAAGCAGCTGTCTTACCTCTGCCACAATAGAGAAGTTCATCACTACAGTATGTATTTTTTTGTTGCTACAGTTACAACAAATCACACTAAAATATAATAGAAATAAGGATTTAATCATCAATAAGCCATGGGTAGTTTCTGCATGGAATTAAGTATGACCTTTTTAATTTTTTAAGAAAACAGAATAAAGCTAAAACAGTGTGCAAATAGTGATTTTGTTTATCAAGATGCTGTGTTGCCACTGTGCAACTGAAGTACTAGTCCCTTTTGTCTTTGCAAAACCAAGCAAATGTCAATACCTACACCCCCTCGAGCCAGGCCCAATACAGATTTTTATGAGGCATGAAATACTTTTTCCCTTGGCTTGTTGTGTTTGTTTATTATGCACATATTTAAACCCTATTACACTTTCCTGTAGGGGTTTCAAAGAAAATGACTCATTTTGTGAAAGCATATTGCAATGAGAGCACTTTTGAAATATCTCTCTCTATATAATATAGGTTTATACCTTTTTTATGTACCTTGTTGTTTTTCACTCCATTTTCCTGTGCATGTATTTCTGTATTCAAACATAATTGAATATGTATATAAATATGTTTTAAAGAGGGCTGGGTGAAATGGTTGTTTTAGTTTCTTCTCAGCAGTGGCAGTAATTATTTTGTAGTAAATTGCATAAAACATGAAATTTTATTTCTTCTCATTGTTTCTCCTTTTCTCATCCACCTACAAAATATAAACTAGGCCATACCTGGAAAATATCCTGTCCCTCACACTAGTTTCAAGTTGGATGGAAACGCACTACAGGGTGGGGTAAGCACCAGGGATGGCCAGGAGCAGGAGAGGGACTCGTGTCATAAATCAGGGCCATGGCTCATGTCTGAGTGGCCGTGGAGGAAAGCTCAGAGTGGGGATGGAGTTGCAAGTTATAAGGGAGAGGAGGTTTGGTCAGGGGATGCCAGCCTCCAGCAGACAAGTGTCCTGGGCCCAGGTGATGGATGTGGCATGAAGCCAGAGGGGAATGCTAACAAGTTCCAAGATGTCGTGGCTGACTGCTACAAGGGGAGACCTGGCTCTGGTGGGAGCTCATTAGGCTGCATGTCCCACCTGCAGAGCAGCGGAGAAACTAGCTCCACGTCTGTCCTCCCACAGACCAGCACTGATTCTCAGCTCGACAAAAAGCCTCTCAGCAGTCAGGCGGCCTGCTGTCCACCTGAGGAAACTGCCTTCGAGGGCCAGTTCAGCTGTGGAGAGATGGATGAATCAAGAGGTTTGGAGGAGAACCCGGGAGTGTGTGTGGCAGAGAATGCAGCAGCCACAGTTCAAAGCTCAAGGCTGGGCTCTTTGGTCAGCAGAGTTTCTTGGATCGTCCAGGATGCAGGGCGTCTCCTTTGGAGCTCTCCCACAGTTTTGCAGCAAGTCAGGGAAGAGGGACTACAGCCTTTTGGGTCCCGCTGGTCCAGTCACGTTGTCTCTCTGGTCAGGGAAAGTAATGTTCTGTCTGTAGTGACGAACAGCCAGGTCTTCTCCATGGTTAAAGGGAGCTTTGTCTTCTCTCTGTTCAAGGATAGTCACATTTTTTCAATGGTGAAAGAACTACCTCTCATACAGCACATCCAAATGGAGATAACTCAAAACGTTCAGCCTGTGGAGCCAGCCCAGATGATTCAGGGCTGCATTAATCCTGACACCACACAGCTCCCAGTCCTGACACCAACTCAAACCTTTAGCAAGGCAGCAAAAATGCCAGATGATGTCCTGCCAATCCCAGAAGATATCTGGACGAGGAATAAGAGTTTCGGGCATCTGCGGTTACCACAAGAACAAGACATGGCTGATATTCATGTAACACAAGGAGACAAATTGATTACAGAGCTGTTGCCAGTGAAACACATCAGTGAGCCAGAGGTTACCCATGCATCTGAAGACAAAGATCAGGCATTGGAGAACTCAAGGACTGTGCAGAACAAAAAGTATGTCAGAATCTTTAATCAAACACTGATAGAATTTCCTGATCCCCTTTTGAACCTGCAAACTCTGCCATTGCTAGACATGATGGACACTTTACAGACCATCATCTCCAGCTCAGTGCTCACCTGCCAGAAGATTGTAGCTCTGTATTGGCTGAATGTTGCTAAATGCAGCCAACCTGAACCCCGTCCTGCCCTCCTGATCCTGGTGGGGACTGGCCTCTATACTCTGACCACTGACTCTGGGCTCCTGGTTTTGTTCCATCACCTCCCTTTGTTGCAGCTGAAGGAGGTGCAGATAGGCTTAGCAGGCCACAGTCTGCGTTTGATGGGCACTACGGAAGACAGCATCCTGGGTGTCTATACCCACAACCAGAAGCTTACCAAAGAGTTGTGCTGGGCCGTACTTGGTGTCATCTGCCCTGGGGACAACAGGGTCTCTCAGCACCCTCTGCTCCATGGAGACTTGATGAAGATGTCTTTAGACTGGCAGGCCTATGTACCTGATCTGCTGCTGGATGCTGGTTTAAGGGTTTGCTGCCAGTTTAGGAAGAGTGTTACTGATCTGATTTACCTTCTTCATTGTAACACGGATCAAGAAACAGTCACTCTGGGAGAGGTGAAGCTACTACTGTACACAGGTGTAGGGGTGTGCATCAGCCCCGGTACCTACACTAATCCTCTGGCCCAGCTTTTACTTACAGATACCCACCTTGGCCTGGTGCAGGAGGATGCTGTCTTTCACCCAACTCCACGCTCTGTCACCATAGCACCCTGCCTTCCCCAATTCCATGACTTAACTCTTCGTCAGCGCTCAGACGTGCGATGTGTGCTGGTGCATGATGACGACGAGCGTGGGGCTGTCAGACTGGATGTAATCCTAGCAAATGTGAGGGGCAGGGGTCACCCTGAAAGCGTGACTAAAGCAGCTACCCCGCCTGCACATGCTTCAAATTCATCTCCGCATGGAGAAGTGTGGAAATTAACCTTCAGTTGCTCCTCTGAGGCCGCCTGCCTGATTAATCACTTTTCAAATATCTGATCAAGGACTGAACAGCCAGTAATGAACAGCCCAGCTTGAAAACTCTCGCTCATAGAGAGCAATGGCAAAAGTGCATCCCAACCAGACTGTGCACAACTTTGAAGTTTCTGTATTGATTTGTTTTTCTCTTTGTCATTTTAATATTGCATAGCACGTGAAGATTTTAGCTTTAAAACACTTGAATTTCTTTGTTTTTGCGTTGTTATTGTTCTTAACCACTACCTCCCCATTATTATTTTTGTCAGAGGTTGTCAGTTTAATATGGGATGTTTTAAATAATAAAAGGCTCAATATTGAGGATCCAAAACATGTTTGTACCAGTTGAGTTTGTTTCATGGGTATTGTAATATTTTAAAGATTTTAGATTACCAATCTGACCAAGTTACCTCACTGTTATGGTTACTTAAGTTGTATTTATGTATGTCAAGTTGTCAATTTCAGATTTTATATAAAAATGGATGTGTGAATGTTTTGTAAAAATAAAAGCCAAGTAAATCCACTGCTGCTCTGGAGTTTTGTTTATCACTTAGAATGCAGATAAGCTCTGATAGTTGAGCTTTTTAACTTGGGAAAACAAAGAATTCAGAGTTGGATGCATTTCAGTGCTTTCTCTAATGTCTAATATTTTGTCTTCCTATCCTCTCTGTCAGGCTTTCTTCCTCTCTCCACCCTCCTCTCTGATGTTAGCTTTGGCATAGGCTCCTTTTTTACTCCCTCACTGTCTAGGACTCTGCTTCAATCTGTATTCCACTCTCATCGAACAAACCACTGTGAAGAAACTCTTAGAATCTGAGGTCAAGGTGAACCACCACTTACACAGTTACTACCTGCACAACTGCTGATTGGATTTATCCATGCCAGTCAACATTGTCCACTCCAGGACAAGACTTGTTCATTGTATGAGGACTGCTTTAAATTTTGGATGGATTGATCATGCTGCATCTCTGTGAAAAAACTTCTGATTCACATCTCAAGAGTTGAAGCCGAAGACTGTCAGCTCCTTTTCTTGACTGAGTGACCCCATCCAGCATGGAAAATTACAGGGGCAATATAGTGCAATCAGTCCTCTTGTCTGCTCCAGCATGAAGGATGGAAACCCATTGCACCTCGTAGTGGCGAGGATGAAAGCTCAGGGATGTGAAAGGGTTGTTTTTCTCCTTTTTGCTCGAGACAGTTAATTAGCATTCAAGCAGTCTACTGTGCATCTTGCCTTCCTGTGAATAAAACCCAAAAGTCAGACAAATCATAACCTGAAATATTGAAGTGAAGCTAGTTTAATATAAACTGCAAAATGAGGCTGTCCTTCAGATAAGATCATAAATTGTGACAGTGTTTGGAAACAGTGTTCAGCAGGCTTCTCCATCCACTGTCATAAAACACTGATTATTAGTGATTGAGAAGTATCTGTGATTGTTCTAGCCATGCCATATTGAATGTGGACTGGTGAATTTTTTTTCCTTCTTGAGGCAGTTGGCTAACATCTCAATAACCCCTCCGCCTCTCCTGTACCATATGTGACGCCTTCAGTGTTTTGTGAAACGATTATTTGGGAATGTAAATTGAGGGGTTGTGAGTAATCTTTAATGCTTCGAGTCATATATTTCTCAACAATTGTCTAAAAGAATTAATGTTGTAAATCAAAGTTTAGGAATTTATTTTTCTGTTCAAATGGCAAAACACTGCTGATCTGCTTGCTGACTGGTTTGTGTCTGAAATAGACACAAGCTCTTCTCACAAGCCCTCTCTGGGCACAGCCTGGTTAAGGGGAAGTGCTCACTCCCAGACAGCAGATTCCCATACTCACTGGCAGGCTCCGAATCTCTAATCATTACTCTGTGTGATTTCCCACTGGGTTCTCCGGCCCTAATACACACCGTCATTGACGGCACATAACAGGATAATTTGTTTACCTCCTCCTTTGGAAGCATGTGAACGTGACCTAGTCAATTCTCTCACTGCTTAGCTGTTGATGGGCTAAATATGTTTTACGTCGATCTTGATCATTCTGCCCGCCTGTAGAAGCCACAAAAATTCAGTGATTTACATTTCTTCAGAGGTTTGGAAGTCTTTTGGACTGGCAAACTTAAAACCACCCAATCTAGTTTCTTTTGCCTGGAGAGTCGATTTCCTGGTTACAAATAAGGCTTCGCTCTAGAATAAAAAAACATCTCGTTAAGCCAAGAACTAATCTTTCAAAGAAGCTGGCTCCCCAATTTAACCTGGTATCAGGGCCTTTGGAAGAGAGGCCGGCAGATCAGCAAAGAACATTTATAATGCTTGTGGCGAGTTTGCCCTATATTGTAAAGACAAACCCATCTGTGGATAAAAGCGATTTGTAAAACCTTGGACCAAATGCTGAAGTGCAAATGTTGGCTGTAATTTTAAAATGCACTTTTAAGTTTTAAAACCATTTATAACTTAATTCAACTTGAACAAACAGCTTCACACTGTTTTTGATACTGATGCACAAAGTGTCATCTGTAAATTGTTATTTATGCACATGTTCATGTATATTGCTGTACATTTACATATCTATCTTTTTCTTTTCTTTTTTTTTTAACATAGCTTCCTCTTTGTTACACTCACCATAATTAAACTGGAATTTGACATACACACTATGTGCATTTTGCAGTTTTTGGAGAATAAACCGCTCTATACTCCTGAATGGAGTGCAGCCTGTAAGCCAGTTCAGACAGTGCACTGATACACTCACATTACATATTCTACAAGCTGCAACTTATATCTAAGACACCCTTCATAATCGTGCAGTGTATTTAAGCCACTCTTCTCACTCAGCCAAGCTGGCTGCTGTACTATCTGCAGACTCTGCAGAAACTAACACCTCCTGCTACTATTAGCATACTTGGCTGCCAACAGCCCAATCATGCTGAGGTGAGATTTGTGTTAGCTTCCTGCCCAGCAGATCTGCTCCAGGTGTTATGCCTGCCATTCCTCGAATCACCTGCGGGCCACAAATGCATTTGCAAAAATTTAGTGACGTGTGACCACAGCTGAAGTTTTATTTATTTATTTTTTTCCTCCTGCTGACATGCTCCGCTGCATCACTTCAACAAGGTAAGTAGTTGCTGCTTACCTAACATGTTTATTCTTGGCTGTGTGGCGCTGGTGTGCTTAAGCAACGACTGTTATCAGCAAGCTTGAGGTGCTTGTAGCCAGATATTTCAATGCTAATGTTCTTCACAGTGTTAATGAGCTTCTCTTGGTACTTTAGCGTCTTCTGGTATGGATGAGGAAAGTTTTCTCAGTAACTTTTTTTCTCCTTTTTGTGACACTGGTACTCAAATACAGGATGGCACTGTAACGTTATATCTTTATGGTGATTTTTAGACCTTTTTTCGACTTCGCAGGAAAAGCACAGGTGCATAGATTAACAATAATGATGGACCAGTTCAGTGGAGTGCCCCAGGAAGTCATGCCAGTGAGCCAGTACATCCAATAACGGGTCTCGAATTGATAGGCTACATCTAAATGGAAAGTCGTCTTTAGTAATGCTATGAATTACACCCGTGCTTTTCTTGTCAAATTGTCTGCCATGAAAGCGGTCTGTCGTTGGCTGATAGTATCCCCTGTTGGCTACAATGCTCATTAAACACCTGTGCTGCCCTGCTTATTTTCTTGTGTGAAATGTCAAGGTGTGTTTCTCCTCTTAAGCTCTTATCTGCTATCTAGCTAGCCATGTGCAATATTTGTAATGGGATTAACTGTGAATTCCAGTAAGTTCTTGTGTGGTCTGAGCTCATTTTCTTTTGGTTGGTAGGCACGTGCATTATGATGCTCTCATGCTGTTGATTTATCTAGTGGTTAAATATATGCACTCATTATTGAGTGTTGTGGGCTTCTGGGTTGTTTTGTGACATACTGTATTCCCTCTGAAGGTTGTTGTTGATTTAGGAGGTTATGATGTTAGCTTAAGACATGTAAACATTGTTGTCATGCACATGCGCCTTTCACATGATTATTTTCCTGTACTGGCTACATAATGAAGTCATTAAGGATTTGATCATGCTCATTTTCTCCACATACCTCGATTACATCTAAACTGCTGAGCTCCTGTCCTATCGTCTATGCCGCTGCTACGCTCAGCTGCACAAATTACCAATTTAAGCTTTTATACCCATGTACTAATGGTCATCTGCTTATCACGCTACATAACATTTCATAAAAAGAGATGATCTGCTCCAACCCAGGAGTTTGTGGTTTTACTGTAGGTACCTGCTGATGTGTCTTGCATATCAGGTGGATTGTTGCGTTTAGATTTATCCATCTCAATTCAGTAGAAGGCGCAGTTCCCTCATGGTCAGAGGGGTCTGCTGCATCTAATGTGATTTTTGGGGCGAAAGTTATAATTGTCACTCCCCAATCTCTGCCTTGCTCAACGTGGTGTTTCCTTGTGGGGAGTGACGAGGTCAGGGCATAGATGCCAAGTGTCAACTCTGTACATATTTACATAATCTACTACGTCATTAGGTCACTGAAACACATCACATTGACAGTACACATGCTCCAGTTTTGGTATATTGGATATTAATCAACTTCTCTGCATTGATAAACTCTGAAATAGTGACCGAAACATTGGTGCTCATTAAAATTGTGATGTGAAGCAGTAGGGCTTTTGGATATGTTCATTAGTAGATAAAAACCAAAGTACTCTCAGTACTCTCTTTTTGAAGGCTTTATGTCAAGGGCACTTTTCAAGTTAAATTCCAGCTGAGTGGCGGTCTTTCAAATGTCCAGTATGTGCATCCCCACTGTTTTAAATTCATTTCACTCAAAAGCAGCAGAACGTAATTAACTTCATCACAATGTTCCCATTTAATGGAGGATAGTGTTTGCCAGCAATGGCAGGTTTTATGCAGGGCTCTGATGGAACGTGCTGGGGGTGAGTCTCAAAGGAGACGGACACAATGGCGACCTGAATGTCACTGGCATCTTTGAGCGGCGCTCATTTGTGAATGTCTGTCCGCGGGCCAGAGAAAACTCAATGCCCTCTAGAAGGATGAATTTGTCGCACAGTGTCATTGGACACCATTTCTCCCTGCCCACCCCTGCTCAATTTTGGATCTCACATGAGCTTCATTAGCATTTGCAGGAACTGCGAGACATTTACCACCATGGATTGTGACAGATTTCACAAGCTCAATTTTACTGTTGCCCTGGGGGGAGGCAGTGCGGTGCTCACCATCTGTTGATTGTGACTGTACCCGGCACTTCCATAAGAGGCTGCCTTTCTGCCATTGCTAACAGACCTATAACCGTTCTGGTATCTACATGAGAAATTAATACTTTAATTGAGATTTCATTTTCCTAGAAGTTGAGGTAAAGGAATTACTTAAATCTAGTATTTCTTGGCCATATATAATGTACATTACAAAGTTATTAGATGTCAGTTAGTTTTAAAGTTCTTTGGTTTTTAACAATATCTACCTTTTAATCTTCATATTAGTGCTAGTTCTCACTGGATTGTCTGAACTTTGTTGTTAAAGCCTCCATTTCAAGTTGCACGTAAGTACTTTCCATGATAATATTAAAATTCTGGAAAATTGGCACTCGAGTGAAGACATTTTGATTTCATTTTGAATTCCATGAAATGGCTGTTGGAAGTTGTTTATTGGTGTGTATGGGGGAAATATTGTTGGAGTTGTGCTGTAGTCTGATTATAGGGAAAAACGCATTAATCTATCGGCCACATAAATGCCCAAGCTTGACCGCTGCACTGATTGCAGATGGAGTCTTGATGCAGGCGGTGGTGATTGGGTGTGGGCATCACTGGGGTAATCTTGAGATTATGTTACATGGGAGCTGCTTGATTTAATAAAAAGTACACTAATAAATGATTGGCTCCTGTGGGTAATGGGAATGAGAGTTTTGAGCTGATTTGATCTGATGATATGAAGATGTTGTCTTGAATTCTGATGGATAACAGGGGGAGATTAAAAAAAAAAAAGATATAAACAGACAGGAGCTTAAGAGGAAGTGGTTCATGAAGGAGTAGAGGACTTAAAACTGAAGTATTCTTCATAACAGAACTTTGACTAAGTTTAAGATATTCAATCATAGCACTGCCCTACATTGCTCGGGGGTTCCGCTCTGTTAGTTCCCTCATTTTGTTTAAAAATTCGCATAAAAAGTTTCAGTGACACTCACTGCTAATTAGCTTTCAACTTGCCTGTGTGGCTGCTTTTGTGAAATTATTTTATTCATAAACACCTTGAGAAAGCCACCCAGTTCATATTGGTGCTACTGCAGTCCTTTTGAGATCTCAAGCATTTCAGATTATGTTGTAATAAAAGGAGAGACAGTTGAGTAGCTGCTCTGAGTGGATGTGCTTTTACATGATTTTCTTAAGACTCCCATAAAACTTTGAGAAAAAGATCAAATATTCATCAGTAGTGCTTAACCAAAAAGCTTTCCACATATTCCACAAAATAAACTTGTAAAGGAGTTAAAGGCAGCATGTTCTGTACACTGAATGTGTTCGACTTCTTTTTTTTTTTTTTGTGTGCCTTGCTTGTGGTTGGTACCAGCCGAAATAAGTTTGCATTTTGTAGTTGTGTATCCTTAAGTAAACCTCGGTCCCCTGACTGTTGCGTGTCCAGTCAAAAAGTCAGCTCATTGTAAAGGCTGAGGGCCTAATGGATGATAAGTATGGTTGATAGTCAGATGGTGTTGCTACTTGTATATGCACCTCAGGTCAGCATGGTTCATTTAGAAAGACTCTGGCACGCTTCAATTTTAGTGGCAGCTGGGTTTCAACTTCTCACTTCATTATAAAGCAAATGATTGTGCCATCGCTGTGTTAATGCTGATTCAATCTGGGCTAAAGCCAATGGAGCGCCGCTAAGTTAGATTAGTAAATTGTCCATAAAGAGTTGGCCTCTTTTCACTCTCTTCTTCAATTCCCATTGGTTCCATTGTTACTCTGCATCTGAGGGTGGAAGCATTAAGTTCCAAAAACAAGCACTTTTAGTAGTCGTGCTTTTCACAGGCGCAATTGCCCGCAAGGATTATGTTGCAGCCATTGCAGCTGAGGATGAGATGCCAGCTGAGGCGATCTACTGGACCAAAGCATTAGTCATTTCGACCCCAAAATTTGTAAAATAGGGCCCAGGTTTAAAAATACTAGAGTTTCCCTTTAAGCATGCTCACATTATGTCGTGGCTTCAAATCGACTGCCAGTTGGAGAACAACATTATTTATTCCTGCTTTTGTGCCTCATGTTCAGCTGGCCCTGAGAAACTGCAAACACGAATGCCTCACACCGCACTGATACCTACTGTGTATATATGCCCATGGAGAGGGAACATCAATTTGCAATTACAGCAGTGTTGTTGTATAGTCTAGTAGATATTGTTCAGTAATGTGATTCAGGCGTTGTGTGCTCAGGCATCTACCTGAGCTGCATGTTCCAGCCGTATGCATTTATGAAAAAATCATTAAGGGTCATCAAGTAATCAACCACCAACCAACAAATTGCAGCAACACTGATAAATCTCTGCTATGGCTTATAGAGGCCTGTAATTGAAACAAATAATAAAGCCATATATTCACAATGGAGATAAGTAAGCTGCTTAATTACAGATCCAAAAGAAATAGAAGTAATGTATCACAAATGCAGTTTACTGTAATAATAGTGCTTTGTCATTTAGCTCAACAAAATGCCTTGTGATGCTGATTGCTTGCACTGTAGCACCGTCCTCCATCGCTGAGCAGGTAAATTACTTGGAACTTTTGTACCAAAGCCTGAAATCCCAGAACTCAAAGTAATCATTCATAATTCCTATTGATCAACAACCCTATCAAAGCTCTGCTGATATAACATAGTCATTTTGTGCAGTAGGACTGAAGTAGTAGATGATTTTCTGCAAGTAAATAAGACTGTAAGTAAATGATTACCACCTTGCAGTGCAACAAATGTGCGCTATCTGAAACAATCCTTCGCACTAAGTGTGGCTGGCACCAGCAGATGAAGTGCCATGGTGGTGTTGAGTGCTATCACCAAAGCTTTCTCCTCTGGGACTTGACAAACATGATATTTACAACAAGCCCTCTGACAAACAGGACAAGGCTGTTTTCCAAACCTGCTGCATTTTACTTTTATGGGGCAGCGGGTGAGAGCGGTGACAGAAGGAGCAGGTCCAGACTGCTGATGCTGGCGATGTAGAGCTCCTTCTCCACACCTCCTATTTCTAGGCTTCCAGCTTCCAGCATGGTGCCATTAATCAAGCTCCAGAAGTTAAGTGTTACTGGAGGCATTGCTGTGTTATAAATTGCATGGGAAATGCATAATTAGTTATCAACAAATCTATTTTACAGTCATACTGTATTCAGTTGGGGACGCGTTTTGTTCCAATTGCTTTTCTGCAGGGATAATAATCACTGCTTTGGACCAGAAGTACTGGCTCACCTGATGCAAGTGAGACCGAAAAAATACTTTAGAAGCCTCATGGGAGTCACTGAAAAGCAGGGAAATAGAAGAACACATGTCTGACCGTCCAGCCTCTCAGACTTGCCCTCTCAGATGTCCTTCATGTGTGTAAATAACTATCATGTACAGCAGGAAGGATGTTTACACCCAGTGAATCCCACTCAGCAGGATGCTAGGGATGTCTTTGCCTACCCTCTTCTTTAGTGTCACAAAGCCAGACTCGACTGACTCCTTGCCGACAAAAGCAATTTTCTCTAGGTCACACACACACTCTGAGTTTCTTGATAACCTTTTGATTCCCTTCATAACTTGACAATCTTTGTCCACCTTTGCAAAGTTTTAGTATTTCCATGCTGGTTCACAAAGTTCTGTGTTCTATATTTCATCTGAGTGCTCTGAGATGCCTGTCTCTGCGTAAAGCATAAAGAAGGAAACAAAGAGTATTTGTTCAATATTCCCCGTGTCTTTAGCCCATCCCAAGGACCTTAACCCAGACAGGGACTATTTTCATGTAATTGGTGCTGATGTTGCTTCTGTTGCCAGTTAGTATTTTTGATACGGCCCCGCTTTCTGAACGGAAGGAAAGCGTCCCTCACTACAGGCGGCAAATTAGTCCTCAGAACTCCACTAACACCCCTGTGCAGCGCAGAGCTGCCGTAAAGGCAAAACAATTTGTCCAACATGAATAGGCTCCCTGGAGACTGTCTTAAGTGTTAAATGACCTGGGTGAACCCAATACTAATCCACGGCTGGGAGTTATTCAGGCTTGGATGGCTAACACTTATACCCTCTGTGCAGCCATTTGAAGACTGTTTATGCAAATTCAAGGTGATCTGATTTTTCTCATGGCTTAGTTTACTGTCTCTCAGCCCCCTGGAGACTCCTGCAGTCACTCCAATCGCTCCCAGCCTGCACAGACACGTTGGTGTGAGTGGGCATGAATATAATGTAACACAGGTGTTTCACATAATTTAACTTCTTGAGTAATAGTTTTAAAATGTTCAGGGGTTTATTGGGAACATTGGATGAAAATGTCTAACAGAACAAACATCAGACCATTCAGTGTGTAAGTCTGAGAACTACTGTAACTATGCATATTCTCTGAATATGTATGCATGCACACACACAAAAAGCGTTTTGAGACATTAAACTTGAAAACCACACTTGTCCTACTGACAGTATTTAAGCTTCTTTGAGGACAAACCCGTGTAGTTTCTAGTGTGTAGAGTACTATTAGTAATGCAGTAGGGGGCAGCAGTGAGCCATGTGTTGTATGTCAGGTTTGATTTCCTACCTTTCTCTTCTCCCTCTCTCTTTTCTCATAAACAGCATTGTGGTCTGCCCTCCAGACATCTGCTCGGTTGTAAAGGGAATGAATAAATAAAAACAAAGGCCTATGAATGACGCTCCAAGAATTTATGTTCCATGCAAACATATATTGTTTCAATATTATAATCCTTATTGGTACATTTATTGTTTGTGTCAGCGTTTATGTTTAAGTGCATCCGTGTTGTTGTGTTGTCTTTTCTAAAATGAAAAGAGGACGAACGAGGAAAAGAGAGGCCTCAGGAGAGTTGGGCAAGTAAGGATGGAGTCAAGTCAGGAAAGAAAGTATAGCGTGACAACCAGTCACTGTACAATACAGAGAACAGATCATTAATTAATGGTGCAGAGAGTGTGAAGTGAATCGATTCGCCCCCTGAGCACGACACGCACTAACACCCCCATCTAACAGGCATGGTGGGGGGTTAGCTCGGGGGGTGGTGCGGGAATCCACACTCCCCTTGTCAGTTCACCTCTGTTTTAATCACTTCTAATTGTTTCCAATGGCATGCAGTAAATATCCAGCGGGAAGAATACAATACACTCATAACCCCTTTCAGGTCCCTTTCTGTCTTTCATGCTGGTTTTGTTTTTTTTGGCTGGTTCATTCCCTCCCTCAGTGAGTGCTGGATGCCTTGATTAAAGTAGTTGTTTCACAAGTGGCTTTTTTGTTATGTTTTTGTCTGTTCACTGAGCGTGTGTTATCAGTACACATGGAAGAGTGTGTGTGTGTGTGTGTGTGTGTGTGTGTGTGTGTGTGTGTGTTCCTGTCAGGGGGTGACAGCTGGCTCTCTCTACCCCCTGTCACAAAGAGGCTGTGACTGCTGGAGTGTGACCAGCCTCTCGCCCGCCTGCCCGCCTTACACCCCCCTCCTGCACCCCTACAGCCTGGCCTGCCCTGCTACTTTGCTTGTGGCCCTCTCTTTCTCTTTAGATCCGCACTGCATATGGGTCTGGTCAGCCATGGAAACCTGCTCAGCCCAATTAGAAGCAGCCGCCAGCTGGGCTTCCCCTCCATTCTTCCATCCCTCCTCTCTTGCCCTGCCATGTCCCTCTCTGTTCCTCTCCAATGGCTTCACGCTCCAGCATCCCACAATCAGAGCCTATCTCACGCCCATAATCATGCCAAGCTGATGGGCACACTGTCCCTGGCTCGTGGATGGAAGCAGCGATTTGTGTCACGTCTCCTCTCTGTGGACGCCATGCACACACGTCCATGCTATTGCATCGACACATACCAAGACAGACAGACGCACACATACACACTTTGGCGAGGGGTCCTCAGTCTCCCCTGCCAGATGCTGTGTTTTGTCTCCGGCCTCACCAGCTGGTTTGGAACAAATGGCTGGAGAAAATAAAGTGGTGTGTTACTGAGTTCATATCTCAGTGGCTGGACCTTAGTGAGGACAGCTCCGCTTAACTCTGTCCTCCTCAAAGCACCTTCTGGCTTTATAGACAGGGTGGCTGGAAGAATTTAGTATCATTTAAAATGTCTGGAGCAATCAGGGCTAGTCACTGTGGAGGGTATTGACTTTTTCAATATGGATTTCTTGTATTATTGAAATAGTTCTGCATTCTGGCTTCATATTCACTCACTTAGCATTCATTATCACTCATGGGAATATGATATGAAACAGTCTTTCAGTAAATAGTGGAAGCCCAAAGTCATTTCATGATTTTTAGAGATTCATTTCAGTGAGAAAGTTAGTTTCTTTCTCTAATGGCTTTTAGGTAATTTCAACTGCCTCACCTGCAGTTCAGGTGCTTACACAGGTATAAGGTTTTATATAATGCAAAACTGAGAATCACTCATGAGAATTTCCTCAGCCATATGAAAAAGTGCTTACTTGCGGTCAAATAAAATGTCAAACCTTGCTCTAGAAGTTTGACTATATGTCATTACCACTCAGACAAAGCTGAATTATTATTATCACAAAGAGAAATGGGCTACGGTTGTGACAGATAATAATTCTCAAGGTAAATGTATTGTAGCTTAAACTAATTAAACATGATTGGTAATTTCAGACAGGTCATACACACTGCACACACACGTACGTACACGTTTCTCTTCTCTCAGCATATTGCTTTTATACCTCTATAGTAGTAGTTGATTGTCTAACTCAACTTTCAATCACAGTTTTTCAAAGTTTTGATTCACCATTGTACTATTAGGGATTCGAAATTGCTCGGGCTTTGTAAAGGTTACTACTCAAAATGGTTTCACTTTTCTGCCTTTGCTACTTCTCTGCTGTTTTCCCTCATATTCCACTTTGTGGTCATCAATCACTGATGTCTGCCTGATTGCACATGAAGTGGCTGGATCCCATTTTGAGGTGTGACAGGGGCCTATTTTGCGCTGGTGGCAGTGATGGCTGCGTGTCAGAGCTCGTGACAGGATGCTCTCCGCCCCGTCTCCTGAGGTTTGGGAGTTTGAGGGGCCACCGGCCCCTTTTGTCCTCCTTTTGTAGATGGTCTCCGACACGGCTTGTTTTAGGCAGAGGCACAGGCAGTAATTGATTTCTCTCTCCTCTCTGATTCTGCCTCTGGCTCTCAGGCGCTGGCTGCATCTCTCCTCCAGAAACGGATGAATAAAAAGACAGAGCGTGAAGTTTATAGCCAACAGTCACAGCGCTGACAGATGGTCAAACCTCACGTTATCAGGGCCCGATAGAAGTACGAAATGTGGTGGTTAGCTTCTGAATTGGCTTCTGAAAGGATCGGTCATATATATTAGAGCAGAGAGTATTGAACTGTGAAGAGCTTGAGAGATGGGAGATACTGGGGCGCGCAGATGCTAAAGGTGAGAAGAACCTAAGCTTAGATCTGTCGGGCTACATTAATAGATCGGTGAACTGATAGATGCACAGTGGAATGGTGCGATGAATAAACTGATTCAGCCCCAGAAATTGAATTTTAGTTCCTTTTGCGACAGCCAGTGGGAAAAGTTGTTCGATGTTCAGTGACGTGTTTGAGATTCATCCCAGTGAATGTCACAGAAATGAATTTCTTAATTTACTGTGAACCAACAGTATTATCGCTGACCAATCTAATTGTTGATCTTATAATAAAAGAACATTTCTTCCTAAGTCTCCATAATATCAAAAGAATCAACAGAGCATTTATCATAATTGTGACCTTGTGTCTTCCTGTCAGCAAGACTGACTTAATCAATTGCAGAAGTTGTCAGCTGTGACGAGGCGTTTAGCCTGGAGACAAGAGGGACGAGTGGCATGGACTGTCTACAGACGCTCTAGCCTCTCTCCATTAATGTCAGTGTCTGTTCCGATCCAGACAGCTTGCCTCAGACATGCTCCAAAACTTTGTTAGGCAAGTTTCCTTAATCTCTGCTCTTTTTTCTTTTTTTTTTTTTCACTGCACACAGGAATAAATGAGCCAATTAACAGTGAATGAGAAAATCTCCCTGTATTTTGCAGTATGAGGTGTTTTGTGAGTTGCATCTTGCGGAGAAGCTGTGACGTTCTGTGACAGGAAAGCATAAAAAATGGTGTTTGGTGTCGTTTTAATCATCTCTATCAGCTTGTTTGAATTGTTAGCACCTCTTCGGCAGGCTCAGGCAATTTGACAATGATGCTAAATAAATCACATTTATCAATGGAGTTCATACAGCTATGCATCATAAAATTAATCAGCACCAATGTTATGCATTCTGAACTGCTTTCCCTTTACTGTCAAAGTAAACAATAACTGAAAATCTTCTGTTTTAATGAATTGTGGGAATATATTGAGAGTTACTCAGTTTAATGAGATTGAAGGGTGTAAAGAGGACAAAGCAGAGGGACTGATCACAGTCAAACAATGACAGGGACACTGACAAATCTCCTTACATGTTGTCCTTTACCCTCCACCTGCCCTGCAGTAGCTTGCAGAGACGACTGGCGTGTCTATCTGTAACCATCCACACTTCATCACTGAATGATTGGTTGCGAAATGGCACATTTAAATTGCATGCTGTGTTGAAGTGATTTTCCTGCCTACCTTGATGCCTATTTTGTTATGGAAATTCATGATACATTAACATAAGCAGCAGGAGTTCGGAACAGAAAATAATGAATCCTGGTGGGAAGGAGCGGCACTCTCCACCCTTATCTGTGAATTAATAAATACACATACAATATGCACCTAAGGGTCACACCATGTAACAGTCCAAGAAATGCTTACCACACTTGATGGCCATTTCTTATTGTTAACTTAAGGCTTTCCTTAGCGAGAAATGAATGTAATGGAACCCATGTAATATGGAAAGGTGGTTTGCAGGTAGAGGATTCTGAAAGGAGCATATCACCGTAACTACCTAATGGTCTGATATCACTATTCTGCCTTTCTCAACAGGCAAATTGGCATAGTTAAGATAGTAATACGACCACCAACCAGCAGCTACCATCACCAGGATCAGTTTTAAGATCATGACTATGCTGTAGCTCACCAGTGAAATGTGAAATGTTTGTAGTCCACCATCACCACTGTGCTTGCTTTTTTATCTTATGCTGTAAAATATTTTATTATATCAGCTCACCGTAACTTAACCTTCCATACAATTTCTCATCAAATTGGCCAAGCTAAATTGGACACAGTGGTTGGGATGGCCTCTGCTCAATGGCTAAACCCCGTTCACCTGATTCTGAATGCACACAGCCCACACTTACTCCAGCCAGTTGCTACAGCAACAGTTCTCGGAAGCACTGGAGGACCCCAAAGGCTCCGTAAGCGCCGACAGTCAAGATGCTGAAATGCAAAAGCATTCAAGCTTATCTGCTTTCTCGTGAAGATGTGATCTCAAATTTGTGTGGGAAAATAATCAAGTAAATGTAATTTTTCACAGCATTGTCAACTATCAGTGACGACAACTGCAACAAAAAAGACAGCAAACCTACCAGTAGATTTTATATGACACGACATGCAGGAATCTGTGTTGAATTTAGTCACTGTAAGTTTGTGGCAACTCTTTTGGCAACAGTGATTAGTGACAGTGGCCAAGATGTTTTGCTGACTGTGGTTAGGTTAATCACACAGGCAGAGGCTGCTGCCAGGATTAATTTGAATATCTCTTAAGACAGTGAGTCATTTTGTTGATTAGTGCTGTGAGTTTGCCTATCTGCAACAAAATGCATAATATTAACACAGTTCCACAACTAATTCCACGTAGCCACTCTGCTGAGAATTGTTTTTTCATAAAGCTTTCATAAGAATCATTACAGCAGTTTAATGCAGTATATAAAATATGCTGATGATTCTGCAAAAACTAATTTAAATAAAAATACTCCAGATTTATTTTCATGGAGTTCAGGGAAACATTTTTTCTGGACCTTGGCAAATATATGATCCATTAAAATATTATTTTTTTTTAACTTTTTTTTTTTTTTAACTTGACAGTTGAAAGTGAATTCGAAGTGGAATATAGTGTTGCCAACTTGATGGCATTAAATTCCAATGATGCCTTGATGGCAGGGCATCATGGCAACCATGGCAACCCCACCCAGGCAACCCTAACCCTAACCCAACTGAAATCAAGAGCACCAAAACACATGTGCTGCATCGCGTAGGTGACGATGGATAACAAACACAGACTCAAATGACTAGACTAGTGTGTTCACACTGTATTTCTCTTTTTGCTTTAGGTTTCCGGCAGCATGCATACACATGCACACAAATGCACGGATAGCCAAAAATGCTCTGTTGAGATAGGAGAGTAAATGATCTTGTTGGTCAATTTAATTCAGGTCTGGGGGCTTGTTGTTGACTGATTCTGGGGGTCTTAAAGCCAGCACAGATGTGGTAGTGGTCACTGTGACTTATGTAACTACAGTATCAACAGTGATGAAAGGGCCTACATATATGATGTGTTCATTCCTCAGGAAGAAAGGCCAAACTCCTCCTCAGATGTTAAGACTTGAGAGCAAACAGAACAATTGATTGGCCAAAGATATTGGAAAGTCAAAATTTTGTCATAGTTTTCTCTGTCTGCGATAATAGAACAAGTTCAGCTAAAATTCAGGTATTGGCCAGCTAATGTGGTTAGCTTGTGCCATGTGGTTTGATTAGCTAGTACATCTGGCTGACACTGTAAAACTGAACTTATTTTCAGTGTGCGTAGAAAAGGGTAGAGAAGTGCCAAAGGAGGCATTAAAGAAGAGTTCCCCTCTTAGATAAGATCATTAATAAACTTGTTAATTAACCTTTTCTCAAGTGGTAACTTACCCAAACTGTTGGCAGGTCTTTCAGCAATATATCATCATTGTGTGAGCGAGAGAGCCAGAGAACCACTGCTGACTCTCAGTGGGAAAGTATACCATTTACGCTTAAACTGTAGGCTTGTAACACACAATTAAGAATCATTTGACGGCTAATAGTGATTTAGTTAAAATAGTACTTGGTGTTAAAGGTTTGGTATTTGTACTGTTACTCTCTGGCAAGTTACAATATTGAAACCAATGATTTTACATATACATATTCCATTTATCTAACTATTTGCATATACAGGCATTTGTCATTTATTTAAAAAAGAGTCTCCTACTGATTTTATAAAAATTGAAAAGCATTTTTACATTTGCCCCAAGCTTCCCTACTGCTCTGCTAGTTTTCTGTCCTGTTCAGGATTTGCACTTAAGTGCATCAATAGATGGCTGGAGTGAAAAGCAGCAGGGCTCCAGGCGAAACCCTGCACTCCCCTCAGCTTGACTTGTAGTTCTTGATCTTTAAATGGATTGCTGATTCATTCCCAGAATCCCTGGAAACTAAGATCCAGGTGACATTTTGCTGTAATGAGTAAAGAACATCAGCTTAACCAAACTGCTCACAAAGTTACAGCTAAATAAGGCTAATGCATTTATTAATAGCAAATTTAATTACAGAGCCTTTTAGAGCTGTTGCTTTTCATTGTCTTTGATTAGGCTTTCTGGGTGTTTTTTTTTTTTTTTTTCATTTTTAATGACTTCTGAAGTAAATTTGTTAATAAGGGGAGCAACACGTTGAGCCATCATTCCTTTTCCAACTAAACTCACTTTATTAGCGTTTATCATTAAATCTTGTTTCAATGTATCTCTCCCAAACAGGGGACATTACACACAAACGCATGCATTTATTTAGATGCAATCCAATAGAAGCTTGTTCACCAACATAAAAGCTTTGACCTAGTGGATAATGAGGACAATTTGGAGTTAATGGTGCCAGTTTAACTGAGGTTTAAGAGTTAATGATGCCAGTTTAACTGAGGTTTATCAGCAGATATTGTTGATGGGTCTCCAATTAAATGAAATACAGCACCTTATATTGGTCCCGGCTGCTCTTTATCACCACTCTTTTGGTGGAAAACAGTTCAACCCATAAAGCAGCGAAATAAGTTTACTGCTACACAGCCGCTGCACAACAGTAGTTATCAACCTATTGAAATGTCTTATTTTAAACTGAACCAAGCTGTGTTTTGTTCTGAAAATAGCATGGAAATGATTTCAGGTGTGGATGTCGGTCTTTTGAATTATCATTAAGCTGTTATTGTGAGCAAGCTGATGGTGAAAAAGCATCAGAGAACTGCTGTCTTTAACCCTAATTTACTGCTCAGTGATTAAAAAAAGCAGACTTTGACTTGGAACAGATCTTTCTACTGTATGTAAACACTAAACAATTTAAGTGTGGCCTTATCTGTAGTATAGCTACAATAATGGTGGGAATTTGCCTTATTACCTGAATAAGCACATTATCAAGTTGATAATTAGAGCAACAACAAAGAGCGAGAGAGAGAATCAGTTTATTAATCCTCTTTCTCTTCTGTTCTCTTGTCATGAGGGGCCATCAGCATGAGACAAACGTGCTTTTTTTAGTCAGACACAAATGTAATCTGCATAACCGTCTTGTGTGGTGGAGTTTAATCAATGTATTCTCACTTGTTCAAAGCAAACTAGCAACGCTGCAAGTCAATTTCCTTTCAACATTTCAGTGGCTCTCGCTGCCTTTGAAGACAGGCATCCGTAATGAATGGCGTCAGTTTTCATCCCAATTAGAGTGTTTATCTCAGCTTAGTTCACCTATAGTGTTGCCTTTGCCTCTTGTGGGGGCGATGAATTTTCATGAAGGACAAACACTACTTCAGATAAAAACAGCTTATCTAGTGCTGGGATTTAAAGCTTTATAGCTGGAATTATTTTTCTCCAATTTGTTTGAGCTGTGTTAACAGCCAGCGTGGCGCTGAGTCGCCGTAGTGTGGCGGAACGGTGGAAGTGGGAGGAGTTGGCAGCAGGAGTGTAGTGGGAAAGCTGAGAGAAGGGGAGAGAGAACATGGTAATGCATGTTTATATAAGGAGAGGTCCACAGAGCTTTCATCTGGAAAATGGAATAAATAGAGCACATCATATCAGCCCGCTTAAACATGGCAACTTCACAGGTCAATCAACACTACTGTCACATGCATAAATACTCTATCACGTGTTCATGGTTTATTTGAATGTGTAGATACAGATAATGCCTGTGAGATGTTTTTGCAGTGCCTTAACGATGTGAACAATTCCAGCCTCACAGCTCTGATGTAAGCCAAAAGAATCCAACATTGTTAGGCGTAAACTAGGACGGCAGGCTGTTTTTTGTGGAATAGGCGGTTTGTTATTTCAGCCCTGAAGTGTTTTGTATGCCAAGGAGCCGGTGCATAGCAGCAAGCCTGTGCGATGAAGCAGTTTCCCTTGACATTACCTACTGCTCAAGTTCAGGGAACCCTCCGCTCTGACATGCAACATTTAAATGAAGTCATTAAAATTTAAACCGTCTCCATTCCAGGGACAATCACTCCTGACATCCACTTGGCATGTGACAAGTTAATGGAACATAAACATGGTAGCTGCTTTTCACAGCAACAGATGAGAAACCTGTTGTTGATGCTTTTTTGCCATTTTCTTATCCAAAAATGCCAACAGTGGCTAAATATTGTTCATTTTAACCCCATAATAAAGAACAGCATGTTCCCGAATATAATCGACGCTTCTCTGGAGAAAAAGAAGTATCCTTGTTGCTATTTTTCCTGCATTGGAATGAAGAGGAACATGTTCGGAATTCTTAATCTTGTCTGTGTTGGACTGCATTTGCAGTGTCCTGGTAGCCTTATGGTCAAGACATGTACTATATAACCACAACTTCCCCAGTTGGATTCCAGCCGGGATCTGTGTTGCATGTCGTACCCCTCTCTCTCTCTCCCCATGTTATCTGTCCATCTATACACTATAAGCTATTTAAAGGCAAAAATGCTGAAAAGAAAGGGGAAAAAAAAAACAACCCTAAAAATATCTTTGAGAACTCCACTGATTTTACACATTAAAGTCTGTTTCTAGGTGTTGGAGTACTGCTGTATATGTGAAAACAACTTGTATAAAGCCTTTTGGGGCTCCAGAGGGAGCTGCACAAGGTCTGATAAATTGCCTTAAGATATGTCACTCGAGTCAGTGTCAGTTGGGGCTGAAGACTACAAGTCTGAAAATGTTGGTGTGGATTAAGTGAGCTTACCTCAGTTTTGTAAGTAAGCAAGTATTTGTGTCCTTGCGGGAGTTTGGCGGTTGCCCAGCAACGTGGCTGCAGTCATAGCCTACATATTGCCCAGTGTGTTGCCTCAATATTTACATCAGCCATTCAACATGTCCTCCTTTCTGGTTGTGAAGACTAAAAAGTCTGTATGTTGGTGTAACAGGTTGTTGTTGTTGTTGTTGTTGTTGTATATGTGGTTTGTCCAGTCTTTATAGCGTTTGGGTCGTCCTCAGGTTTGTTTTCAGCTCGATTTTGATGGAAGCGTTTTTGTTTGTTGAATGATGAGACAAACATGGTGGAAACTGGTGCAGACTGTTTTTTAACACGACCACTAAGGGCGCCAAACTGGCCTTTTTTCAAGTTCAACACAGTTCTCTTTAATGACTCATTGTTAAAATATGTACAGTAGTTTTGTGACATACTGAAGTCCAACTCATGAAGTGTGACTTTAGGAATTATGAACATAAGTAAACATTTACATAAATTGCTAATATAGTATTTTGTTTAAAGATAAGAGAGGTGATTAATGGAGAGGTTCTGCCCTGGAGAGCTGCTGAATCTTTGATAAACTCCTTGTGAGGTCTCTGGCCATTAGCGAGTTTCTCAGCGGAAGGGAGGGCCCTGGGGTGAGAAGGTCTGCCAGATATCTCTTCTTGTTTGACACAGGAGAGAGCCTGAGGGCCAGAGAGGCAGCATGCCGGAGATCACAGGAAAGACTAATTATTTCTGTCCCAGAGACACGCAACTGATCGCTCTGTTACAGTTGTGAACGTGTATGAACTGAGGGGAAATTAACTGTACCAGCTGTAAATAGAATGAAATATACTATTAGCTACTGTTACAACAGAAGTAAAAATAAGATGCATGACGAGGTACATTAAAAGCTGAGACATGGCTTCCACCTTAAATTTTATTAGTTGTTTCTGTTATAGTTTAGCAAAGCAAACATCAAAGTATGAAGGCATCATTTCATAGAACTGTAATTCATCTGATCTTTAGTATGGCACCACTGAAAATTATTTATGAATCATATCAACATTTAAAAGAAACCAAAACCATTTTTCTAAATCAACTGAGGAAAAACCATGAAACCATTAACAACAGGCATTAGCCATTACATGATGTATTTAAAATTACAAATCAATTGCAAGCAATACACACCCAATAATTCATACTCCGACCACCTCCTTAGGTCTGTGATTGTGATGTTGTAGTTTGATATGAAATAAGGCAGATTCCTTCAATACAGTTAGAGACAATCTGGTAAGGAGACAAGCAAAAGCAAAGACGACTGTAATTCCTGTTATGTTGGTGAAGTTCAAAGCAATTTTCTGGCATGCACTGGAAACAGCAAAGAAAAAGGGGGGGAAAAGAACTAATCGATTTGTTAAAAGACACTCACATCCTCTTTAGTGTACGCGGGTGTTGATGAGCAGTTTCCTGGTAAAACGAGTTAAGCTGCGGTTACAGCAGCGGCGGAGATCAGACGTGATCAGTGATGTTCCTAGATAAAAGGCCGGGGAGTGACGCACCGCCTTACAGACTGTGGTCTGAATCAAGGTCCTGGCTGATTTTACTAAACAATGGAGCTCGAGCTGCAGTAGCGCGTGAGGAGACATGGCAGGTGTCGGTGTGTTGCACTCCAAAGAGGCTTACAAATGCAGGGTGTTGTCAGCTATTCCACTGTTGAATGTCATCATGACTGTGGCGGCGGTATTTGGGTTGTAGAGAACAAAAGGATGGTTGATGTTAAGCATCACCCACCAGCCTGCAGTGTCAACATGTAGGAGCTGTGGCTGTTGTCCTCTGACAGCTTCACCATGCTCTCACAGTGGGCATAGATCAAATAAAGAGACTTGAACCTGGTTTATCTCATCGCACCCAGCTGGCAAAATGACTAACACACAGTGAGGTATGGCTCATCTTTTCTGGTTGATATGTTCAAGTCCTATAGTTATTGTAGGTTTTGTACATACATACATACATACTTCAGGATGAGTAGTTTCTTAACAAAGAGGGAAAATGCTAAATGAAGTAGGGAATGTGAGCATCTTGTGAGTAACTGGTTGTCCTGGGCCAGTGTCAGAGCCCACACTGACATGGGCCAGTCTGACACCAGTGGGGTTGGCTTCGCACAGTTTGCTGGCTGTCAGATGAGGTTGATTGTCCTTCCCTCAGCTGGTCATTCTTTCTTCTCAGTGTCTGGATGGAAAACAAATTCATAGTCTGAATTTAGATTGTGCACGGCTGAATTACTGGTTCTCGCATTTAGTACTCAATACTGTGTCTTTAATATTACGGTTTATTGCCAGTCTTAATGCGGTCTATATTTCTCTGACTTCAGCAGAGGAGATGTGAAACTAGGATTGGAAACTTCTATTAACAATCTCTGCTAGGCTGAAATGATAATTGGACACCACAAAATGAAAGGGCTGAAACGATTTGTCAATTTAACTGTTTACACAGTTCGTACAGCTTTTTAAGAGTAAAATTCGAGCACTTTCCAACCACTTTCAAGATACCTGAACCAAAAGTTTCATCACATCTAATACTACTTGCTACTATAAATGCCAGTAGACAACAAACAAATATGACGACAGGAACATTTGGTTTCAGATATTAAAGGATTTTTGGTTTACATGAGTGATTATGTTGAAAATCCAAGCATTTTTCAAGGAGTATATTCGAATTCAGGCATATTCCTAACCTTGAAAATGTAACTGTCAAAATTAAGAATTTTCCAAACTTTCAAGACTTTGTATGAACCCTGCGTTTAGTCGTCAACAGAAACAATTAACCAATAATCAAAATAGTTGCAGATTCATTTTAAGATTTTTTTTTTCAAGCAAAACTGCCAAATATTCCCTAGTTCCAGCTTCTCAATCGTGAAGATTTGCTGCTTTTATTTGTCATATGTAATGGTAAACTGAACATCTGAAAGCTTTGGGCTGTTGGTTGGACATTAGGAGCAATTTGACACCACACTGGGCTTTTTACATTTTATAGACCAAAGGAATTACCAATTTATCATGTAAATTATCGCTAGATTAATAGCAGTAGGGGTGCCAGGGCTGCTACTGTACAGAGCAGACGCTTTCAATTTATAATTGTAGCGTCCGTAAGTATTGATAACACTCTTAGTATTTTACAAATTAAGAGTTTTTTATTTGATGAACGTGGATGCTGATATGTGAAAATTAACTAAATGGGTTTTATTTCTATAAAAAAAAAGCAAAATGACAGTGGGAGCAGTGGGCAAGTAATGTAATCAGTTTATGCCCAAACAATGTGTAACACTGACTTATGCTGCAAGCCTAAGTTGCAGTTCTAGAAGAAACAATAAATGACCCTGCTAAAATGTAGAGTTTATCCGAATATTGGCTTTAGAGAAAGACCATGGTGTCATTAAAATCAAAAGGGATTTTTTTCCCCCATTGGCGGCATGAATATAGTTGTGATACTTCATACCAATCTGTCTGTAGACTAGGAAATATGCAATGTTGTCCTTTTTGCAGGAGGGTGGCGTTGGTTCTAGTGCAGAAATGGAAATATTTGTGTAATGCTGGTGATATAAGAAAGTTCAGGGGGATCGCTGAACGCAGCAGGATTCATCCTGCTGAGGACACTTAACATCTACAGCAAATGTCATGAAACCTCAGTGTTTGGTTTTCAAGATACTTTGTCGTGGACCAAAAAGTTGGTTAAGGGGAAAATATGATCTGATAGTGGCACCAAAGGTCAGGGGGTCACCCAAAATCATGAGGAGACATTCTCTGGGGACCAGGAATATCTTTACCAAATTTCATGGCAATCGGATCAGTTGAGATTTGGTCCAATCACAACAGCCATGTTGTGATTGGACCAAATCCCAACTGATCATGTGTCATGTGTTTTGATACTGTGGCTAATTTGAACTGCACACTATGTGCTACCCAGCTCCCTTATACACCATCCCACCCTGATCCACACGCTTGCTCGACAACAAGCTTTTTCTTCTCTGGCGCTTTGTCTGGCATTGTTTTAAGTCCTTTCCTTTTCACACCAACCCGTTCGTCTCTGCCAAGTTATTTCATATGCTGCTAGCCTGTCCTATTTATTCAACCCTGACAATCTGTTCACAACAGTTGCTTAATGAATTTTTTTCTACCTGGAAAGTGTACAATGCCCAAATCTGAATCCAATTCTTTGGCTCAACAACTCTATAGAGCCACACACACGGAACAAATGCAGACATAGAAATTCACAGCACTCTCCACAGATGTCTACATTCAAATTACATGCTGTCTTATTACCCTCTCAACGGATACCTGAGAATAACAACAGTGTGGTATCCTTATCAAATATGATTTATTGTCATGATTATTGCCCCTACAGTCTGTGTTGGCTGCATGTTAAAATAATATACATTGCACACTTGATTTATTAAACGTCTGATAGAGGAGTTTGAGGGTAATTCATCACACTCAATCTCCAAAGACGCACTGACACGTTTCTACCAAAATATCAGGGTCATAGCTGTGGACCTGAAATGGGTCGGGAGGATTTACAAATGCATTTGGCCCTGGAGGAGCATGTACAAACCGCCTGCCTGCTGCCTGCCCCTACAGAGAGCAGGAGATAGAGACAGACGGGGGAAGAAACAGAGACAAGGAGGGTGAAGCTGGGTAACACTCGGCTGCACAGCGCTGAGGATTCTCCGGATGAAGTGAATTTTAATTCAGCAGCTTTGGCCACTAATAAGAATCCGCTTATAAACAGAGACGTGTGTGAGATAAGAGCATGCCTGTGAGCGAGTGTGAGTGCTTCCCCCATGCCCTTACCTTTGGACTGAATGCTGTCGGTTAGAATTGAATCAGGTTCTTCTGAGCTCTCGACATGATCTTTCATCTCTTCTAGACAAGAGAAGGGGACAGAAATGAGAACAATAGAGAGGGAAAGAGGGTGCAAATATGAGGAGAGGCTGTGATAATCAATCTTGCAGAGTGGGTTTAGAGTACAATGTAGCTAACGAACTTTCTGACATCAGGATGTGAACATCTGAGTATCTAATTGTAGTGTTTTGTAAACCTCAACAAGACTCTACATTACATTATAACACTGACTCCTGATGCTGGCTGGCCCACCACTGACATTTAAGTGTATCCAACATATAATCAGAACGCTATGTACTGTGATATGTTTATGAATGTGGGCAGGTATGTTGACATCCACCCATGAGTAACAGAAGCAGGAAAGCAAGAAACGGAAGGAATGTGGACAGCAGTGGCAGGATTTCAGTGATGCGTCACAGCGGCCAGAGTTGGTGGTAGGTAGGAGTTCAAAGGGAAAAACATCTTTACTCACCTCCATTGCTGGTGCCAGTGTCGTTGATCTCAGAGACATCTGTAATGTGAAGCACATATAGATATAACTCAGCTTCAATGTCAATTCATGCCTGCAGAAGCAGTTGATAAAAGGCTTAGGTATTCGTTTAAGTAATCATTTGTGCGAGATTATTTAGCTTTTTTTCAAAGTCTAGTCTACATTAAAATTACATGACGTCTTATTACCCTACAAAGTAGTTCGTTTTTATTAAATAACTTTCTGCTCAGAAAAGTAGATCATCCCGAAAGCAGTCCAGGAATTTAAGAACAACTTAATACTCATGGCCTAACATTTACATTTGTCGTGATGTCTAACAGTCTCTTATGCCTGGAAATTCAGTGCCTTCCTAAAGAGTTATACTTCAAAAAAGAACAAAACAAATGCGAGAAGGGGGAGAGACGCATGCAAAATTAATTACAGACTGCCATCGCTGTAAGGCAGCCTGAGACCCCCACACACATCTTCCTCCCCCTCTATCCTCCCTGCTACCTCTGTAGTCACACAACTCCTTCTTCGTCATTCCCTGAGCGAAATCTTGCCGCTTCCCCCTTTGCAACAACAATCAACCAAACAAAGCACACCATAAAAATAACCACTCTCCCCAGGCAGTCTGGCGATGATGTAAACAAATACACTGCTTAGGCGTGATAGAAGAACGTGTGGAATCCAAAGTGGATTGTTCTCTATGATTACAGTAACAAGTCTGCCGTCAAGGTCATTTAATCCCTTAAAGAAACAGGTTCCTTGGTTGTAATGGTAGGTAAGACACCACCGGGACTCAAGGACTGTTAAAAAGCAGGAAGGATGAAGCAACAACAATCTCACCGTCAACTTTTTGATCTGAGGTATGGAACTGTCCAGGAGGCAAAATAACATTGTGTTCTTTTACGTTAAACTATTGAAAGGATCAATTTGGTCAACTTCGATCTTATATTTGTAGTTTTGGCTCTGATTTCTATCAGTAATGATAACATTATACTTACCAAGCTGATTGCTGAGATCTGGAAACATGGCAACATGTTTATAACCTGTCTGTTTATCTGAACATTTGTTTCTTGCTCTGCTGTCTCAGCAATGACTTTGAGTACAATGTTACTGTAACCGATAGAAATGGCCAAAACCACGAGAATAAGAACTAGACTTGCCTCTAAAGCCAATCGGATAAACTCTACATTTTACCATTTCTACTGGTAATGCTCTGAGAATAGCAAGGTTATTTATTCTTTCTTCTAGAACTGCAATTTAGCCCCACCATCATTTTGCTTTTTTAAAATAGAAATAAAACCCATTAGTTCATTTTTCAAATAAAAAACTCTAATTTGTAAAATACTAAATGTCTTTTCAATACTTAGTCAGACAATGGATGCTACAATTATAAACTGAAAGCGTCTGTCTTATTAAATGTCTAGTGTACTCGGTAACACCGGTGTTATTTCCTCACAGTGGCATCCTTAATAAGAACCAAGTTGTAATAACCCGGATTTATCCTTTAATATTTTCTGCATTATTATAATTTAATCAAAGAAGCAGATGTACCACCAGATTCAAATCTTAATTGTAATGCAATAAATTGACAGGAAACATGTACACACACATTGTACCACATGTGTTCGAAAGCCAGGCATATGGCGTCAGTAGTGATGTTATAAATTATGCATACACATGAAATGATATGCCATGCATTAACACTTTTCCACATGATCACTTTACGGATATTAAAGCTGATGGTGGGACATGTGGAATGTGCCTGATGTTGCGACTCGTGTTGGAACAGAGCCTCCATCATGTCCGCCTCCTTATACCAGCTAGCATAGCACGCCTGTGTGCAGCAGCACGAGCTCACTGAAGCACTGGCCTCATTCCAGATGCTCCTTTCTTCCCCTCTCTAAGGTAACAACAACACAGTCTGGGTGCTAGAGTAGCATCCTCTTCCTCTAATATCCAGCACTGATCAAGACAAAGCAAAAAGCTCAGAATTTCAATTGATTGCGGCCCCAGTGGCCCCTGCCTGCCTGAAGCTCGGAGGGAACAGCAACGCTGTCTGGCTCTCTAATTTGACTCCTGTGTGCTGACAGTAGAGGGGCTATCATTTAGGGGAGGAAGTGAGTGTGCTGTGGTAAACACATAAACAAGATAGGGGGAGAGAGAAAAACGGGCCTCTGTCAAGGTTCTGGTGAAGGAGAGGCATAGTCCACAGAGGGCTGATGAGGAAAAGAGAAAAACAGTAGACCGAATTGATTCTCTCAGCAGGAAACTAGACAGCTTACACCAGTGGTTCTTAAAGCTGGGAACAAGGACCCTGAGGGGTCCTTGACAGTGTCTCCCACCCTCCATTTTGGTATGTTAATTAACCAGTACGCATATTAACAGAATTTGTATACTGTATGGGTTATTGTGCAGGTCTAGAGAAAGAGGACATCAAATACTTTGGAGATCGCAAACATAGCGCTTTCTACATCTCCTGTCTTACACTAAAGCATGCATGACATGTCTCCATGAAGATAGGCAACCTGGTGACTGGTACTGAGGGTTTAAAAGGGTATCTGATCTGCATTTTTGTTTTTGTTTTTTGTTTTTTTTTTACACATTAGAGCTGTAATCTGTTCATCTTTTTGTTATCTGTCAAGTTATCGTGATGTTTCAGTGAAGATTTCATGACAGATTAATTTACAGGTCACACAGGAGATCAAAAACATTTGCCAAACTTTTACATTCTTTAACTTTTCTTGTCACTTCAGACTTTCAGTGAAAACATGCAGAGAGAATCCCTCAGTAGCTCAAGATGGAGGATGAGAATATGTGTGCGTGTGTGTGCTCACATCTGCACACATAAGGGAGAGGAAGGAAGAGAGTTGGGCGTAAGTCACGCTCGTATGCAGACAAGCAGAAAATTACATTCCCCCCCCCACCTTCCATTCATTTATTAGACAAGAGGTAGTTAGCGTTTTGTTGGTCAGCATTAGTGTAATATTCAACCATGATAGAAAATGTGTTTGAACTGGACAGCGATGGCAAGTTAAGGTTTTAAAGCATCGTATAAATAAATGAAATAGATATTTGAATAGCTGTAGCTTTTGTATGACACGTTTTCTCATTATTTTGCATCATCCTCGAAGAGCATTTGTGGCCATCAGCAGCAGTTCTGCTGCCACACCACTTTTAATGTTCTTGTCATTCTAGCTCAGTCAGCCCACAGGGGAGGCAGTCCATGTGGGTCACCCACATGGCAGCATGGGAACCGTCTCTGCTTAATGTTCCAGACAGGAGCCTTGGGCATAACAGGAGGTTCCTTTCGTCCCTTAGCCACAGGACATCTCCCTGTCTTTTATTCAACTCCTCTTTTCTTGAGCAGTGAAAGAATAAAAATCAATGGAGGTGTAGAAGTGTCTGCGCCCTACAGTCTCCGTTCCCCAGGAGAATTTCTTCTGTTCATTTGATCCCCAAACCGTGGCATGGTGGACTGGTCTGCTGTGACTGAACTGGTCCTGGAGCTTTGATCCTAGCAAGCTCACACAGGTGTCCAGCTGCTCCCACTCAAACAATAGACATGACTCATCACAATCTCAGTCTGGGAGCTACTGAAAACCATTAAAACTGCTCTTTCACTTCCCAATAGTTGCTCAGTATCGTTTGCCACTACAGTATGCCAAATTGAACACACCACAATTGGGAAAACATTTACGGACTGAATCTCTTTCACTGATTGCAAAAAGTATTTCTATTTAGCTTGAGATGATCAAATATCTGGTAAAGCTCTTTGGTTTCTGTGGCTTTTATGAAGCAGGAGGGCTGCTGCTTTCTCAACAGCATTTCATCTTGAGAGAATAAGATAGGAAAATGTCAGGGTCAACACCAGTATCTATTGAGAAGCTCCATTCCTTTCAGGAGATGAGAGCAGAATTCATTTCAGTATGTAAACTGGGTGGTCTATGAGGGACTTGGGTCTGGTCTGCATTGGGCCATGTATATTAAACAAGTATCAAAGAGCCCCTCATTGAACTTTGCATGGGCTAATAGCTTTGGGCCTGATATGCCGACTGCAAAGATAATTAAAGACATCTCCCTGCTCAAGCAAAACAAGGGTGGGTGGACCTCAACAAGTGCCCAACCAAAAGAACTAATGAGCTGGTAAATGTGGATAGCAGCCCATTTTCATATGTTAATGTTAAATCTGTAGTGCAGGCTTGTGGAAATAGCTGTGCCATTCTCAAAACAGGAAAAAATAGGGGATTTTGTGAGAAAGGGGGTTGAGTGTTTGATAGCCGGAGTTTTCTTTGCTTTGAGATGGAATACTGTCTGACAATCTGAGCCAATTAAAGAGCGCTGAGTTGTGACCTGCAGGCTAGGGAGACGAAAACAAGCCTGCTCAATAAACACTGTGACCGCCCCTCTCTACTTCTATATTCCTGAAAAGCCAAGAGTCTTCATTAATATTCCGCCTTTCTTCTCCCTAAGAAAAGGCCGAGGGGTTGTGGACACTAAGTAGCATTGTGCTCCCCTGCGGGTTTGGGTAACCTTGCAGTGGTGGCTGTGGTGGGGCGGCTCCAAGCTGGGTCAGGGTCCTCTAAACCGACTGAAAAGGCCCAAGCTCATTACACAGGCCTGGGCCATGCTTGACAAGATGAGAAAACACAGAGCACTCTGACTGAAAAGAGAACAGGACACCATCTGCTTTGGGCTTAAGCTATGACTCAGAGAAAGTGAAGATGATTAGAAGGCAGAAAGAGATGGCAGGAGAAAAGAGGGGGCGCAGTTCACAACATAGGTTGCAAAAAATGAAGGGGAACACTGGCAAACCTTTGACAAGACACAAGGTTTGAAAGAAACAGGAAAGCCAGTAAAAATGTTGTCTCCACTGGCAATGTCTCTCACTCTTGATCTCTCTTTTTACTCTTTTTCTATTCCCCACTTTGTCCAAGGTAGTGTGAAACAGTCACAGTGGTCTGTCAAAAGAAAGGAGATTAAAAAAAAAAGAGCCAGTTTTTAAAAAAAATTTTTTTTTCGATATCCTGAGATGAAAAGTGAATAACTGATTAAGTGCAGAAGTGAGAGAGGGAGACAACACAAAAATAGACATGGAAGGGAAGAAATGCAAAAGAGGCCTCCCCCTTGTGTGACCTACATACCTGCTAAACCTGCTGTCAGTGGTGGCCTGCTCCTCTCTCATCACTCGCTGAATTACTTTACATAATCTTTAGACTCTCCCTGCGCTGCTCGCGGGCCTGCTGCGGGAAGCTGCTCACCTCTGTCTTCTATACCTATTGTGGTTTACTATATCAAGGCACAGACAGACAGTCTTGCAGGGGACTGGTAAATCTGACACGAGGTGATCTGGCTAACCCCCGCGATATATTAAAATGGGACACACTACAGCTCAGGGAGGCGTAGAAGCAGCGTGTTCATAGAGGAAGGCCTGGATGTTTGTGTGCCGGAGAGGACGCACGGCTCGGGCCAGCTGACTGAACTGCAGTTATGAAGTGATGCCTCTTCTGGGCAGCTCAACGTTTTCCACAGGAGATCATGGATCGGACTGGTCAATATAATCAAAGTGCTCGTCTAGACTGCAGTGAAAACCAGCAGCCCTGGCAGAGCAGCTGTCTATCATTGAAAGGTCAGCAAGAGAGCAACTTCATTGGTAGACCTAGAAGCGCCAAGTATATGTGTCTGCAGTGTTAGATATAATTACAGCAAATGAAGATGTTGCATCTGATATTACTATTTTACTTCACTGCTGGTTGCTGTTTTTTTTTTTTTTTTTGCCCCATGTTTTCTGTGATGACTTATTCTAATGTATCACTTCCTAATAGCATGACATAATATAGGTTACTGAATTGTATTATACTGTATCATTAGGGCTGCAACAAACGATTATTTTGGTTATTTATTAATTAATTAATTAACTTATTTATTTAATTTACTTAATTAATGACATCTGAAAAATACTAGCGAGTTAAACGCACAATGACATTTGCAATCCAAAGGGTTAAAGACTTAAAATCCCAACTGTCATGTTTGAGTCCCAAAGACCATTGTCAGCATCTCACTTGGGTTTACTCCTGTTTCTAACCTGAAGTAGCTCTACCATCAAATCCTCCTCAATGCCTCCAGGAGACAGGCAACCCATACAGAGATCACTCATCGCTCAAACAGTGTCTTTGTGTGTCTTTTTAAAGGATGTGTGTGTGTGACGGAGACTAAAATGTGTTACAGATTTGTTGCATCTCTGTTGGCTGACAAATTTTCACTTGCTCAGAGTTGATCCATTTGCTATTTTTGTGAACCAAACAGAGGGGTGGAGGCAGGATAAGAGAGCTGATCAAAAGAGGAGCTTCAAAGGAGGACAGAAAAGGTGTGTCCCTTGTAGCCTGTTAGAGGAGGCCCCCTCTCTTTGAAGCTGGATTCTGGGCCAGAGGTGGCCATCATAATGGACATTATGCACATTGTTGGTCTATTCTCCATCTCCAGTTAAATTAACAGAGTCCTTTCTCATCAATAAGAAGACATTACAAAATGATGTCGTGTGCTGTCGTGTTGAGGAATAATGGCGAAGAACCAAATTCACTCAGACTCCACGGGATCAGCAGACTGTGAATTTTGAAAAGTGAAACTTTCTCATATTGAAATTACCAGGAAACAGGCTCAATTTTATATCCAGCCACCAAAAATTAACAAAGCAAGTCAAAACAAGGAGTCAAATTGAGTTTAAGAATGAGGAGCAAAGCCAAATGGAATTCAATGATAAAAGTTGCATTAAAAGGATAAAGATGAGACTGTAGGTAGTCTCCTCATGGCACTCACACACAATGCCTCAGCAGGGCTGTGACTGGTGTACCTGCTGTTCCTGGACTTTCACAGTCAGTGTGAAAAGCTATAAAACACAAGCATAGCCTAATGTCTTCAGCCAGTGGCAGCTTGCTCCCTGAGGATCCACTCAGTGTTACAGTATACAATGTTATGCCAAAAGTTAATTGTGTGCTGACAACCCACAGGAAAGACCACATTGCTCTTCAGAATTAGATTCACACCACCAGTACCCCATTGTTCACAAAAGACCAAGACAAAAGGGCACCAAACAATTAAGCAAAGATTCAAATCCTTTTTGCTTTTGCAGAAGAAGGAACAAAGCCAAAGCGCACTTCAGCAACAAATTCTGAGAGGAATATACCAATAAATTGAAGGGTAGATTAGTCAAGCTGCTAAAAAGAAGGAAAGAACTCTTTTGATTTGCAATGGATTACTAACTTTGTGCTTTAAAATAAGAGTGACAACACAGGGCCACTGTACTGTGATAGTTTTGTGTATACCTTCACATTGCCAATGCCAAGTCTGCTGGATTTCAGAGGAGCCATTTGTGTTGGTTTGTTGTTCTGTTACACTAAAGCTGTACCACTGGGGAAGTGCATAGAATCAATAACATCCCTCAAATAACACTCGCAAACTAGAGAATACAACCAATTCTCATGTCAGTTTTTAGAAGGGGATTTGTTGCGCCGCCATTTTGATGCATTTTTTTTTTTATTGTTTGTGGATCTTACAAGGGAGAGAGGTGGGTTCATGATGTGCATGTGGTTTTTGGGCACCATATGGCACTTGTGGATGCAGCTGGGCTTTCTGCTCAAAGCGTGATACAGTGAGCGGTTGTGGCAGAGGCACAGAGCTAAATAAAGCAGTCACAGCCATCTATACTTAAAACATCCTGGCCACCACAGGAAAAAAACATTTGGAGGTAAAAAGACATGAAATCAAGACAAAGTAAACAACCCAAAGGAAAAGGAAACAAAGAAAAATCAAGGGAGAGATGAGCAGTGGGAATGTCAGCTCCAACACCCTCTGGGCTTATGTTATAGTGCCTTGTCTCGCTGCTGTGTTGAGACTGAGATTGTTGTGATGGCCTGCTGGGTCTGACTGTGTCTCTCCATCCTCTTTCTCCCCATCTCCCCTGCAGGGTCCCTCCTGCCTGGCTTTAGCATGTCATTACAGGTAGAGACCACCCCTCTTAAGTATTGTCTGTAGTGTCCTTCCATAGTCAATGAGCTGCTTTCACCCCACAGTCAACCTCTAGCAGAGGCCAGCATTATCAAAGGCAGGAAAATATGAGGAACATTGATGTATTGAACATTCAGGCTCCTTCGATTGCAAGCTTGTTTGTGCTGTATATTCAGGCATATATTCAAGAGCAGAATTATAGGAGCAGCACTGTTTTCCACATTTAAAGGCTGTGTGGACTATAGGCAAATACTAAACTGGCAATGTAACAGGAAATACTATCACTAACAGACTTGCACACAACAAACCTTATTCAGGTTTATGTTGGTGCATAGCATGACATGCAAATGCTTTACAGGGGAAACTTGCTCAGAGTTTGATTGGGAAGAAGGATGAGCTGCTGTTTACTCGGTGGCATTGAATCTGTGCAGCCATTAAATCTTACCTTTGGAGCTAAGACAATAGCTATCGACTCCTGTCGGAGAATCACACTGCATGAAGGAAAAACTATTTCTGTTCACCACTCAGATTTATTTATTCCTAGCTTTAGGCAAAGACAGTCTTATTTTAATTTATGGGTGTTCCATGAGCTTACTGAAGCGGATGCCCACTCTCGCAAGTCACCAGAACAAGGCTTGCTGGATAGATATTTCAAACACAATAACAATATAGCCTCCATTTCCATTTTAAAGTCTGTTATGAATATTCATAAATAAAGGCTGCCTGGAATTCTGATTCAATTTGGGGAGCCCTTATAACATCCCAAATATCAGACTGAGAATCTCATTGCCTGTGCAGGGAGATATCTAATACATGTGGTTCATATAGTGGAGCGCACAAAATACAAAATCTCTCCTCTGCCTATCTCCTTAAATATCGCTAGTCCACAAAGATATTCTAGAGAGCTAAATAAAATCCCCTGAACATAATATTTGTTATATACTGTTTGGATCATATAGCTCTTGGTTGCTTATACTATTGCATTAAATGTAAGTAATTTGTAGATCTAAGAACAACAGGACTAAATGCTTAAACATAACTCCATATCAACAACACATGGTGTAGTTTGGCAATATGAACCGATAAGATATCCGCAAATGACCTGTGCAGCGTCCTACATCTGTATCTTATAATGCTGATGAGAGTGAAAATGAATAAAACACAAAGCTGTTTTCTTTCTTTGTATTATTTAGTGTGACTGAGCTGGGACTGAGATGCTTAGCTGTGATACACACTTCCATATGTGCAATATTGAGCTATGTGAGAACAGCAGGGTGTTGACAGACATTGCCTAACACTGGGAGCACGTGGAGACAAATGTGCAGATGCGAAGGGTGGCATTTGAAAATGCTGTAGCTGTACATATCTGACTAAGACACATCCTGCAATGTGGAATCACTAATATTTAGAGTGTGACCTGTTCATTATGACATTAATCAGAGAAGCCTTCTTCTATGACAATGTTCAAAGGACTAGAAGGTATCAAGCGGATCATTTTGAAATCAAATGCATCCACAGCCACAGGTGCAGCATAGCTGGTTTGATGTCAGCTACAGTACTGTAGGTACTGCTGAGAGGCCTATGAATCAATGTACACGACTGAACAATTAACCTAACAACAAATTAAAAAGCATGACTAACAGCATTTACTAGGGATCAAAGAGAAAAGACTGCAAGAGGCAGCAAACTTCTTCTTTCTAAATTGCTTTTCCTTGCTCTCGAGCATCAGATTTATCTTTCTTTAGCGAGTTTGCAATGATGGCTCATTTCTAAAATGATGGGGTAACATTTCACTATATCAAAGACTTCTAACTGAATGAGAGGTGAATCCTCATGGAGAAATGAAGGTCAGTATATGTAAATAAGGCTACTGCAATATTTGTTCATTTTATTGGCAAGATTTTGCTCAAATGTATGAATTTGTTTCATAAATGCACAAATTTGCCACACAGCGTAACAATTTTCTATCTTGCCTGTAATCGGGGTAAGCTCCTGTCCTGTTCCTTCACTCAACACAACATCTCTGAAATATTTGTGCCTGCAAATTGCAACTTCATTGTGAATATAAGACGATGTCACAAACATAAAAAAATCAGTCTAAAGCAAGTAACACACCTACTGAGTCACGAGTAGGTGTATGCATATTGCATGTGTGTAGCAACTCATTCAGCGGTCCTCAAATTGTTTGATTCATTACTTCTTCCTCCCATTATTATGAGCCATTTTATTACTCCTTTCAATGAAGCATATTTAACCTCTATGGCCATGAGCAGGTAGCCTGATTACAGTTATTATTTTTAATAAAGGGTATTGGCTCGGGAATCATTTGGTCTTGTCCTGTGAATAGCTGGTTACAGATGGCTAAGTCGGGCTGCGTTGGCCTGCATGAGATTCAATATCCGAGACAGTATGGCTCTGCACTCTGTCCAAAGCCCTGCTCTTTTATACAAAAGGCAATCTGCCTGCAATCAGGAATGACACCACTGTTTACTGCTTGACAGTGCCACCACACAGCACACAGCCCATGGTAACCCTAGACAGTGACAGACACTGGCAGGCTCAGGCAAGACACAATCAACAGGCTGGAGTGAAGCTTTCCAGTGATGGAAAGCCTGTAGTGTTTGTAGGACGTATTCCAATGGCTTTTCAGAGGGGATGGAGAAGGCTATCTCAGATCTATCTGGAATGTTCACTCTCAGCCTAAATTAATTGAATGTCAGTCAAAGAGAAAGTGAAATGGAGGTGAGAGAGTGACTCAGACCTTTGTGTTGTGCAGTGGTGGGAGAGGGATGGCTGGGGTTTAAAAATCTAACCCTCAACTTCTCCAGAGAATACCCTTAATCAATGACAATTTGAGCTAGAGAAAAATCGGGATAAATAAAGACGGATTATCCCAAGTGGTTAACAAAAAGCATAAATGAGGGCTACGCAGAAAGAGTAGAGATTTGATCCAAGCAAAATGTCTGGCCTCATAATAGAGCTCCAACTGGAGTGGCTGAATGCAAATAAAGGCTAAATACACTATATGGTAACCTGGCTAAAGCAGAGAGAGATGAAAAGAGCTGTACAGTACAATTTAATCTAAAGTGAACTACCTTATTTCCTCTAAATACTCCGAATTATTCAATATTTTTCTTATTGTCCAAACCAAAATTAACAATGTGTAAGTGTGTCTCTCAATACCTTGTCTATGGCACGATGTTGAAAATATTTTAAAAACAGGTCAGAAATATATAGTGTCCTTTAAAAAAACAAAAAGACTGCTGGGCACTATTTTTCAACAAACGTTACTCAAACTGAAGTAAATAGTGTATTTGTTGGATTTTCAGATGCGGATTAACACACACAACTAATTCAATTCATAACTGTCTTCAAGTGTCTTGAACAGCAGTACAGTTGTGACCAAACCCAGCTGTGATGTAGCATGGTGTATACTGTATGTACACACCATATATAGTGCCACTACATCACTGCTGCACATGGTGAGAAAAGAATGTTACCACTAGTGGGCAAGGCAAGCAGGATTATTAGACTGGGTGCGGTTACTCTTTAACAACCACGATGGCAAGAGGTAGTTCATCAGATCTTCCAACAAGCTGACACCTGAATGCAAAATTGGTCATTTTTGGTCAAATCTGGCAGTTTTTCAACTGCTAAAATGATCAGTTCCCAGTCAGAATACATATACATAGACAGTATATCTTTATCTATCTCTCATATATATATATA